>DWMZ01002046.1:0-14812 GCA_018249855.1 Eueides tales michaeli | reverse complement strand
ACGGATGGCTTAGTGGTCAGAGCGCTTGAACGGTTTTCAAGAGGCGCAGGTTCAAATCCTGCTTCGTCCAAATTTTTATACGTTTTTAAATTCAGTATTTTTCTTTCCTAAGTGTGGAATAACACTTAAAAAATAGTAAAAAGCATCTAGAATTTCAGCGAAAAATTTAGAACAAAATTGTAATATTGGTAACGGAGTGTCTAAACACTAGGTTCATAGCTGCTATGTGCGGAATACACCGTGAAGTTATAGTGTTGATATAAAAATACCGAAGTACGCGAGTTTTTGTGAAGAATATATTGAAAGTTACGATGTGACGATATTAAAAACGGCATAAGTATAGACGGTAGGCGTTATTAGTACTTAATACAAAAAATAAGCAGAAATATTAAATGAAGTAGCTGAAACCAAAATGGTTGTAGTTTGATTTTATCAAGAAAATTACTCTGGGGAGTAAAAGAACGGCGTTGAGTTCCGCTACTCAACACTTAATGTCACAAATTTGATGTTAATAGGAAATGTAATGTAAAGGAGAGTATATACTTTTCTTAAGGGGATAAAGTGAAATAAGCTTAGGCAGCCAAAAAGTATTATGGATTTTATTATTTCATATACCCAGCCTCGAATAACTAACTGGCAAATGGAGAACGGCTCAAATACCCTCCTTCTGTCCTTTATTTTCTCTCTTTAAGCTTCACGCTGTATCCCACACATTGCAGGGTAGGCAGAGAGACTTAGGAAACTAGTGTAAAAACACTCCATTCTACTTCCGTTCCCCACTTTCCACCGAATTTAAAGCATTGCGTGTTGAGTGGCGGAACTCAAAGCGCAGCGTTGAGTTTCGCCACTCAATTGCCTTGTTACCAGAGCGAAGAAATGAAAGCATTAAGTATTTAATTTTTCATTTTCTCGAATAGATATCGAACCCACAACCTGGCCTTCACAGTCTGCGCCACAACAGACCTTTTGTCTATTATATACCTAATAAGTAAGAAATACGTAGAAATCATACTAGATTAAAATTAGTACTTATAGAACTTTGTCGCATCCTCTTGTGTCTTAGCCCGCATTATCATCTCAAGACAGGGAAGCATAAATCAGTCGGTGGAGCGGGTCGTATGTAAATCCAAGGCCTAACTTAAAAGGTGGAGCCACATTTGTAGCAATTAACATTAAATTATATTTAAAATTATTAAAAATCTTATTGAGATGAAGCTGTTCTGGTCCTGTGACACTAGGTTGTGATTGTTAACGCAGCAATTGTGGATTTGATTCTCGCTAGAGTTATACTAAATTTAAAAACGTATAAGTTTAATTTTTTAGTATTTTTCTTTCCTAAGTGTAGAATAACACTTTAAAAATAGTAAAAATATTTAATAAACAGCATTCTCTCTTGCCAAACGATAATTCTAATTATGTTTGGGTGGCGGAAATTTATAAAAATCTCCCTACAGAGATGCTAACAACATAAATAAGTTGTAACAAGCGTATAAAAATTTCGACGGAGCTTGGCGAGGACGGATGGCTTAGTGGTCAGAGCGCTTGAACGGTTTTCAAGAGGCGCAGGTTCGAATACTGCTTCGTCCAAATTTTTATACGTTTTTAAATTAAGTATTTTTCTTTCCTAAGTGTGAAATAACACTTTAAAAATAGTAAAAATATCTCGCTAGAGTTATTGAAATATTGAATACTATATATTTGCTCTGGTATCGAGGCAAAGCGTGAGCCTGAAGAGCCGGGAACGGTGTCTTAATGGAGGTTACCACAAGGTTCCCACCACTTACCTGTTATGTATGGGATACAGTGTGAAGTGAGAAAAAGTATACAAGGATTTATATACTGTTTCCATAAAACACAAGATGATTTTTATACATTTCTTTATCTACTTTTCCTTTTCTTATACAATATAATTAGTTATTTTTGAGTTACCAATGGATATAATTTTATATAATTTTTGAGTTATCATTGGCGAGTCTAATTTTTATAATAAAATTAAAATTATACGAATTTTGAAATGTACAAAATCCGCCTACACTACCAATGTACGTTACAGCGTAGTGTGGGAAGAATTATGACACGGTTATCTCGTATTCGCGGGGGACGCTAGGGGCTTTCACTGTCATAGTGCAAGGGACCATTTAAAACCTATCAAATACATTATGTAAATGGTATTAATGGAAGTAATAGGTTGAGTTCCGGTGTGGTAATTTGTACGGGAAACGTTTATATTAATTTGTAATAAGATTGTGTTTGGATTTATGATTATTTTATGTATGTGAAACAATTCATTTCTATAATACTCACTTAAGCCTAAATACTATTTATCATTTTTCTTATTTATTTAATACATTTTTTTACTGTATGCGGTGTCCCGAGTTCGCGAGACTGAGGGAACCTGGCAACCTGGTGCTTAGACACTTCGTTACCATCAAGACATTTCAGTTCCTCGCTAAATTCTAGTAGTGTTGCGTGTTGAATGGTGGAATTCAACTCCGCGCTTTACATCGTCACTAGAGCAATATTTTTTCGCTTAGATAACGAAACGGAGAACGGCGTTAAGCTCAGCCACGCAATTCCAGAATTCGCCAAAAAGTGGGGAATGTCTTGATTTAATACTAGGTTCCATGACTCCCCCATTTCCTGCGTAACCTCCTAAAATAACTCACAGAAATAATGTTTCTAAGAGTCACTCTAAATGTGTAGACGCTCTTCAAAAGCTTCTTTCAAAAACAAATAAAACAACATGCTTTTCATCTTAAATACAGTGGCGGGTGTTAAGTCGATCCTGTACAACAATTGTTTGTAACTTAAAATACCGAGTTTTGAGTGAAAAAAAAAAAATGAAAAAGTTATAACTCGATGCCAAGTAACGCCTTCTTTCTGCATTGTGTCCTTGTTGGTTACATTTACACCGATAGGAATATAATAAGCTACAGTAAATTAAATTAAGCCTTAATTTAACTTACTTTTATCATAGCATATTGTTATGTTGAGGAAACATAGTGCATGTTTCCTAGTTTCCGTTTCCGTTTTCGTTAACCTTAAAGATTGCATGTTGGGTGGAGAATTTATCTGAAAAATGGTGCATGGCGGTTTCGGTGTAACCACGAACTGTACGAACTGTACAAAGACCCAAACATCATACAAAACATCAAAATAAGCAGATTGCTTTGGCTTGGTCATGTTCATCGTATAGATAACAACAGGGTTCCGAAACGTCTACTTTAGGCGTGGCTTGATGGAGTTACAAAAGACCTCAAGATTCTAGGCCTCAAAAATTTGAAAAGACCAGCGTTTAATAAAGTGGAATTGAGTAAAGCGTTGAAGGCGGTTAAAGCCCATAGAGCTGTATGGCAGGCTGTATGGCCATTGATAATAACATCTATGTATCATAATGTTAGCTTCACTTCACAGTGTTAAGGCATCCTGTTTTGTTCCTCATTTACCGCTGAATTTGAGGCATTGTGTGTTGAGTGGCAGAACTGAACCACGCGCTTTGCCTTTTTGCCAGAGCGAAGAAGTGAGAATATTAAATATTCCAATTGAAAATATTAAATCTTTCAGTTCCACTACTGGGGATCCAACCCACAATATGTCACGTCACGTTTGCAGTCACACGCTTGTACCCTTGTGGAACGACAGGCCTCATATACAAATGTATATTCTTCGTCCAATTTCAAAATATTGATCATCAAATGGCGTTGACACCTGTTCTCTGTTCTCGCTCTGGTAAGGAGGCGTTAAGCTCTGCCACTCAACCCTCTATAATTCCCTAATTCCTAATTGAATTTCCTGGATAACAGGACACCTTCACCAATCCTGCCATGTGAGTGATACTATTACTAAAAAATATTATTTGTTAAATCCTTTTCATCACACCCTCGTATCGGTGCAACAGACGGCCCTCACAGCTAAATAATATTCAGGCGACGCGTACTTTAAGTGGGGAAAACTTTTGGATTCAAACTTTTCTTTCGCTTTATTTGGAATCACTTAAACGCTCTTATTTTCTCCCATAATTGGTGCTGATTGCGAAGTAAATTGCTTTCCATTTACCAAAGCTGGGATTTTAATGGTTTAGTTAAAGTTTGTGTAACTTATATTATATAGCTTCACGCTGTATCCCGCACTTGGCAGGATAGGCAGAGGGAACTCGGGAACCTAGTGTTAAGACACTCCGTTCCACTTCAAGTTCCCCACTTTCCGCCGAATTTGACGCATTGCGTGTTGAGTAGCGGAACTCAACGCCGCGCTTTTTGCTTTATTACCAGAGCAAAGAAATAAAACATTAAATATTTAAATTGAAAATATTAAATATTTCACATTCTCGAGTGAGGATCGAACCCACAACCTGTTGATTACAGTCATACGCTTGTACCGCTGCGCCACGACAGGTCTCAACTTATATTACGTGTGTGCCTATTGCGACGCAGGGACAAGCGCGACTGTAAACGCGATGGGTTGTGAGTTTGATGCCAGTGGGAGAGAGAATAAATTATATAATATTTTCATTTTCACGTCCTGATTACAAGATAAGACGAATTGCCAAGCAAAGTTGTGTTTCGTCATTCAACACGCAATGCCTACGGTTCAGTGTAAAATGAGAAATAGAACAATCAGTGTAATATCTTATCATTAGCAAATTCACTCTGCCTACCCTACCGTGTTGGGAATACAGTGGCTAGTTAAAAAAATGTCTTAAAGTGTGGCCAAAATTGGTTGTGATATATCAAAATGTCCTGAAAGCAATGTCTTTGTGTAGAATTTATGTAGGAAGGTGTTCAATAAAATTCAGTTTGATTAGCACCTTAGGAAATAAAATACCTTCATTTTCTCGCTTTACGGAAAAAGTGCGGCGTTAAGTTGCGGCACTCAAGACTCTCGTGAGATATAAAAATTTGGTAGAAAGTAGAGAGCGATCTTAATAAGACTTTTTTTTAAAATAGGAGAGTAAGGAGAGGGAACCTTAGGTTCCTGCTATTTATGCAGAGAGCCAGAATGCAGAGTGACGGTAAACAATAAATCTACCAACTGAAAATTTTAAAAATGTAATTTTTTTTTGTAATTTAAATTGTAAAACATTTATATCAGCAGATCAAACATACTTTATAAGTTGTTATCGTCCAAATGAATTGGAAGTTCCCATTCCCAGTCCTATCAGATGAAAGCCGGGTTCAACTGTTAATTAGTTTGTGTAAACTTTTTTGCTTAATCCGTGGAGATTTTCTTAGTTCTTAATCTGTTTTTGTTGACTGTGAGTAAAGTTTTGGGCAAATCATACTTTATTTTTTTAATAAAAGACCATAAATCCTGAGTAAATGGCTTGAAAATTTTGTAATTAAAGTTTTTGTTTTCTGCACAGTAAGACACAATTTGCTATACCTTGTTTAATTATTTAAATCAGGGCAAAGAAATGAAAATACGTCATTTGTTTGAATGAGAATCGAAACAAAAAATCGCATATATTGCCAAAGGCTGTGCAACCTAGAGTTTAAAAATTCCGTCCCTAGTAAGGCATGTCCATCACCCACTTTCCTTCGAATTTCATTCGTTGCACGTTGAGCGGATCTGAACGCCGCTCTTTGCCACTTTACCAGCTACGGAATTAAAATATTAAACATTTTATTTCCACGAATAAGGAACCCCATCACTTGTAGAGTGTACAGTCGCACGATTCTGCCCCTGAGTCAAGGCCAGCTTTGATAAGCGATTATTTCTCAATTTATTTTTCGTATTTCTCTCCAGTTTCACCCTTTACCTGGTAAAGTAGGATAGGTAAAGAATCAATACATCATTTTTTCCATTTTCACTTTGATTTCATCACGAGAGGTAGTAAGTTCGATCCCCACTCGAAGAAAAAGAATAATTCATTTTTTCATTTCTTTGTTTTGGTAATAAGGCAAAAGACGTCGTTGAGCTTCGTCACTCAACATGCAATGATTTAAATTCGGCGGAAATAAGGGAGCAAAACAGAGTGTCTTAACACTAGATTCCCATGTTGGAAACTTGGGAATTTAGTGCTAAGAAGTTACGTTCAGCTCTTTCCTGCCATGAGTAGGTGAAAAGACAGTGTGAAACTAAAAAAAAGAATCCAAACATTGCCAAGTATAAAATACAGATAAAATATTATTTTTCATACAAAATATAAGGAATTACAAACAATTTTGGTTACCACATTTCTGTTCCCAAAAGAGATATATTCAAAAATTCAAACATCCCGTTACAACCAACATTGAAATAAAGTTTAAACGTAAACGATTCAAATGAAGATATTATCTTACTTCTCTAAAGACTTTTGTAGGAATTTTGGTATTAGAAACTTAAAGCTTATTTAAATTTAAGTCGGATTATAAAAATTTTAAGCTAGGCTAAGATTTTTGAACTTTTGAATGTTTTAATAAAAAAAAATGCATGCATATTTTTTTAAATACTCCCTCATATTTCTTGAACAATTTTACTTATCCGTTTGTGAAATTTAAAATGTGTTTATAGATTACCTGAAAGAAACAAATATTTTTATTAACACATATATCTATAGGGTTTTTCATTATAAAGCTTGAAAGATAGCGCTAATCTTAAGAACTAATGGATTGAATTCAGTAGCTTGCTGTTGTGTTGGATTTTGTTTGGCTTCACATGGCACGGTAGGCAGAGGGAACTTGGGAACGTAGTGTTAGGACACTCCGTTTCGTCCCGCAAATACCGAATTTGAGATGTCTTAATGTGAGCTGAGTGACGGAACTTAACGCCGCGCTTTACCTCTTTACCAGAACGATGAAGTAAAATTATAAAATATTTCACTTCCTCAATTGGAGAATGTACTCACATCGTGCCCCTGAGCCACGGCAAGCCTCACGAAATTAAGATAATTGTTTCAATATATCCTATAGTATCCACGGTTAAAGTCCTTATGCACTTAAAATGTGTCTCCTATGCACAGTTTTTGATTGACTTCGCGAGCGAAATTGTGGGCAAAATCTATTATAATACTTAGATTATTTAAATGAAATATTTAATATTTTCAATTCTACGCTCTAGTAACAAGACAAAGCGCGGCGTTGAGTTCCGCCACTGAACACATAACGCCTCAAATTCGGCGGAAAGTAAGGGACGAAAGTGCAACGGAGTGTTTTAATGCAGGGTTCTCAAGGTCCCTCTGTCTACCCTGCCATGTGCGGGATACAGCGTGAAGCTGTAAAAAAATGTTATTCTCTTAGACAATAATAATTTTTCGAATAAAAATGCAAAAATTCTTTATTTAAATAGACTATTATAAGTACTTTTAAATCGTGTGATGCTCATAAAGTTACTACAAGACAGTTCCGCTGAGAACAGCCGAATAAACACAACAGTTGTTTTCAATGTCAATATTTGTAGTTATATTGTTTAATTTGTAATCGCCTTCATAACTTTGAACATTTACGAATTTTAATATGTAGAAACACATATTTCCCGTTTACGGAAAACTTTTTCAAAAAAAAAAACTTTTTTACGTCTTCTACAGTATGTACGTGTCAAATTTCAAGTTGCTGAGTCCAACAGTTACTTTTGTGCGTTGTTTCAAAATCACTCACCAATGAAAGATGTTTCATAAGTCTCTGCCCGATAAGTACATAGATATGAAAATAAATGAAAATTATCTGGATAAAAAGAAGAAAAAAGTATATGAGTTATTAGGTATAAGGTCTTATATTTTGAAGTCAAAAATAATAAATTTATGAGATTAAACCATCAATTTCTTATTAATTTTAAAAGTTTATTTTTCTACTCAAAAACTTAATAAATTCGTATCAAATGCAGATGACACTTAATTTATCGTAAGGTGGAGTGGATATAAACATATTTCATAAGGTATTTTCTATTTACAAGATTGAAAATTGAAACAGGGCATGGCAGGGTTTACATTAACCGAGACGGTGATGGGTTCGATTACTACTTACGTACGGAATGTTACTCTTTTAATAATTATTTTAAGAAATGAGTAGAAAGTAGAAAACAGAGTGTCTGAAAATTAATTTCTCTTCGCTTACTTGGCTCAATGGGATACAGCACAATGTGAAAAATAATATGGTTGCTTCAATTTAAATGAAAAAAAAAACATTTCATTTTAGAATAGTCAATTCAGTACTTTAGTTGAATTAAATATCTCAGAATCCTCATTTATAGTATTTTTAATTCACTTTCACACTGTATCCAATACAAAACATACCCAGCTATGTATGGGATACAGAACGTACAGCTGCAAGATATTTATTTTCCATTAAGACTTGTCCGTCCCCACTTTTCACCTAATTGAGGCACTGCGTATTGAGTGCCTAAACTTAACGACGTGCTTTTCTTTCTTCGCCAGACTAATGAATATAAAAATATTAAATATTTCATTTCCCTCAAATGAGATTTGAACTCATCACAACAACAACTCTATCATTTACGCCCTAAGTACTAACAATACTTAATTACTATCTATATAATTAAATACTTCTAAACAATACAATACACTACACATAAAACAAAATAAAACATAGTTAAAAAACAGGCCTTTTCAAACTTTCTCCGCAAACTTTACATTTTCTAAAACTGAAATACCATTTATAAAAAAGCTCTAAAATTTATATGAGAAAAAAAATATAACCTCGTATCTAATAAAGTTCATCATTCGCATCAAAACTTATAACAAGGCTTGTTAACTCTACCAACTGTTTCAATCACTTCAAGTGATGTTGTTTGTACTGAGGCAACTATAACTGAACGTACCTTCATGCATACTTATATATGTATATAATCAAATTGAAACTAGTTTTTTTTATTAGGGAGACAATTATTTTGTTAGAGTGTTTAATAATAGAGAAAAACATGCAATAGAGGGCCAAGAGGGCTATTTACATTAATTGAATTCCACCTTTCAACATTCAATGCCTCAAATTCGGCGGAAAGTGAGGAACGGAGTGTCTTAACACTAGATGCCAAATTCTCCCTGTGTACTCTGTCATATGCGGGATACAGCGTGAAGCTGAGTGAGTGGGCAAATTAATTTAATTGTATAATATTTTTTTTTAAATCACTGTTAAAATAGCAAAGGAATATAAATGTATATCAATGGGAAGCGATCCTTTTTTTAATCACCAACTGAATAAGCGGAGAGTTGTAAGTTTGATCTATGTATTTGTGTATCTATGACACCATAGCTTGTAAATGAATAAACCAATTTAAGCGCGTTTTTTTAAAACGAAAGCCTTGTTTTTCATGGTAGTTCTTAGCTAAGTTTTATGAAACGCGGACTAGCATATATGTACATATATGTAATGCGGACAACACAGGGACGATCGTCATTGATGTTGATGATGATGATGGTGATGAAATAGCCATAATATATTATAGAGAAAGGGGATACGGATTCTATTCTTGCTATTAAATATGAATAATTGGTATAATGTATTATACCAATTGTTATTGTTTAATTATAATATATACGTAATAGAGATATTTCTTTACCTCATAACATTTTTCATTAAGATAAAGAAATTTCCCATTCCCATGCTATATTACAAGTGACCTGATTTTTTTTGTTCATATTTGATAGTGAAATGTAATTCAAAAAAAATATTTTAGTTCAAATTATTATTATTTATTTTACATATGGTGTTTCGAGTAACCGAGTTGAGTACAGCATCACTTCGTCAAGGTCACTTTGTATGGATGCTTGAAGGAGATTATATAATTAAAAAAGAGATTACGCAACATGCTTAAAAGAAATCTAATTAAAGGACTGTCTTCATTCAAAGTCAAAAGAAAAATATATTGGTAGACATGATTGTTCCAAAAAAAATCATAAAATGTAACAAAATCAAAGCTTTCTATTAAATATCTTATTGATAACAGCTTTTTTTAATTACAATTTTTATATACAAAATAAATATTCATTAATTTCAAGCAGGCGAAGTCACGCGACTTTGTTAACACAATAAAATCAGTGAAAGGCTTGTTACAAATTATTTATTTTGTACCATTAGCATTCAGAATTAGTAAAATGTCGATTATCAGAGATTATTTACCACAACTGAATGATATAAACTGTGCCCTAAAGCTATTAGTTACTGTAAACTCTCATCAATAACTTTATATTACAATCTGATGGTACATTTAGCTCCTAAACTTTATCATGATGCAGTTGAACTTGGGTTCGATTGTCATTAGTGGGATTATTTTTATTTTCTTATTAACTACAAGACAAGACGTGAAGTTAAGGTCACTTAGCCATACCTCAAGAGTTCAGCTGGAAATGGGGTACGAAATATCTTAATTCTAGGGTCACTCTGTTTACGCAAGGTATATGTGAGATACAGCGTGAAACCATAAAAAAATTACTAACATTGAGGCACTTGCTTGATTGTAAACATGACAGTTTATGGTCTCGATCACAATTCAAGGAAATTAAATATTTAATATTTTTTTAATCTCGCTCTTTACTGCCGCCAATTCACACAAAATTGCCTTGACAATTCGGAAAGTGGAGAACGGAAGTGTTTTTATGGCAACAGAATGTCTTAAATTAATTAATGTCTTAAATTAATGTCTTAACGTTCCAAAGTCCCCTCTGCCTACCCTCTATACAGGACAGCGCGAAACTAAAAAACAGAATAATTCTATTAATATAGTAATACTCTACATAGAGCTGTCCATTCCACATTTCCCAGAGAAAAAAACCCAAAGAAACTACTGATTCGTATAATGCATTAGGTCCCAGTAAAAATGATAAAAGATTTATCAGCTTGATTGGAGACGATCCAAACAGACTCGATAAATCCAACTGATTTTCCACGTTAGGACATCGTTCTAGCGTCGTCGAATGCAAAGTGAACAAAACGACTGTACCATATAAGGGCATTTCTGGATATGTCTTTTTTAATTTTCTTTAGTTTTTATGTTTTTTTTTATGTAGTCAATGTTCTTTTGCTTGTGATGGTTGGATGTTTGATTTTAGGTATACTCGTATATATTTTTAGTTGTTAGTTAAAGCTTAAATTAGTTAGGTAATTTACCAAAATTACCTAACTAATTTAAGCTTTAACTCCATTCATATAAAACATCAAGAAAGCTACCAAGCTTTCTTGATGTTTTATATGAATGGAGTGATGAATTACTGAATTATATATTCTTTTTTAGTTTGACGCACATGGATAGCCTGGCAGAGACTAAAGTGATTTATTCCCAACTTTAATGCTCCACTTTTCCGCGACTTTTGAAAGTATTAAATATTGAGTGGCATAACTGAACGCCATGCTTTGACTCGTTATCAGAACCCGAATAAAGGTATTAATTAGTAGCAAGCAGACTGCAATAATATAATTGTTTTATTTTTTGTTTTTAATATTTAAAACGTTTAAAGTCAGTTTTATTTCAAGAGTCCATTTTTTACTCATTAAGTAGTTAAAAGAAAGGAGAGTGCCGGTCTTTTCATTTTCTTAATTATAAAAAATCACTTTTTTATCATTTGTTTTTTTTTTCAGGTTCACATTGTCTTCTGCACAATATAAAAGAGTAGGCGAAAAGAACCTTAAAGACATTTAATTTTCAAGACATTTCGAAACTTGACTCCACATTTAGACTTTAAAAAAACGATGAAATCAAATTAACTCACCCCCAAGTAAAAAATCGAATCTATTACAATCACAGTTATAATAATAAAAAAACATTTTCCTATATATTATGAAAACGCTGAAAAATATTCTCTACAATAGTATTAAAACATATGTATGACGCCAATTATCAGATCTATCGATTTATGTAAATTGGTCTCGAGTACTGAGAACTTTTTGTTACTAATTTCAATGTTCAGTTTCATTGCCAATTATGGTGTACCATTTGGGGTGGAAATGGCTGAAATTTCTATGGTTAATTCGCTTCAAGCTTTTTAGGGGAGCTTTTGAATTTGCGATTTTAGAATCTGTATCGGTTAGTGAATATGTCTAGACTTTCATTATTATTTTTTTGGTTGAATCGTTTATTTTAGGGGCTTTTTAATGCGGTCCTTAAATTTTAAAATTTAGGAAATATTTTAATGAGGTCTGTTAAGCGAAATGGCACCAGCGTGCTATTGTAACTTCCACAGATCGTAGGTTCGATCCTCATTCGAGGAAATAAAATATACCACGTTATAATTTCTTTGTTATAATAACAAGGCAAAGCGCGGTGTTGACTTCTGCCACTCAACACGCAATGCTTTAAACGCGGTAGAAAACGGGGAATAAAGTGTATAGTCTTAACGCTAGTTTTCCAAGTCCCCTCTGCCTACTCTGCCATGTGCGTCAAAAAAAACTGGAAAATGAGTTACTATTTCGTCTCAAATATACATATATAATTCGCAAAATAATTGTTTTGCAAAAACTATTATTTTCAGTTGAATCTGCTTCTCTAAGTCGAAATTATATAATGTGTTTAAACATTATATCTTTATAACTATAATAAAGTATTATTGTAAAGTGTAATTTCTTAGGCCTTGCGTGGCGCAGTGGTACAAACGAGGCGTGTGACAGTAACCAACAGTTTGTGGGTTCGATCCCTACTCTAGAAAATGAAATATTTTCAATTTAAATATTTAATGTTTTTTATTCGCTCTGGTATCAAGGCAAAACGCGGTGTCGAGTTTCGCCACTCAACTCACATGCAATGCCTCAAATTGGGCTGAAAGTGGGAAACGGAAGTGGAACGAAGTGTCTTAACACTAGGTTCCCAAGTTCCCTCTGCCTACCATGCAGGTGCGAAATTACAACAGATAAACCTCCGACTCTACCATAAAAAGATATTATATATCTTATTAAATTCTTTCACTTCCGTTTACATTCACCATTTTCGTTTTCGTATATTTAAAAGCAAATTCAAATTATACAACCGCACGTTAATTACAATTCTTGGATGAATAAATTCTTTAGAAACACCTGTGCATACCTTCTTCTGTGGTCACGTTAACTTTTTATGTTGTTCCGGTACTGTTTTATATGTATGTATGTATGTATGTTTATGCGTATACCATAGCTTATAAACAGCTTTATTATGATCTTAAGTAATATGGGATTTAAATTAATAATCTTACAATAACATATATTTTTGATAAAATATCAGTTATTTTTTTTAGCTTCACGTTGTATCCCGCACGTGATAGGGTAAGCGGAGTGAACTTAGGAACGTAGTGTCAAAACACTCCGTCCCTGGTTCGTTGCGTGTTGAGTGGCGGAACTCAACGCTGCGCTTTTCCTTGTTACCAGATCGAAGAAATTAAAGCATTAAATATTTAAATTGTAAGTAATAATTATTTCATTTCCTTGCGTGGGGATCAAACCTACAAACTATAGTGCTTACAGTCACGCTTGTGCAACTACACCATGACATACATTTGATTCTTATAGTGATATAACGTAATTTCTTACCTCAGGTAATAAAATAAAATGCGATAAAACTCGCAATATGTCACACAAACAACTTGAATGTTTGGCGAGAAGTGAAGAACATTTTCTCGTTCTGGTAAATAAGGTTTTGAGCTTCACTACTTTACCAAAAACACCTTCTAAAAACATGTTGATCAACAAAATAGAAGAATCGAGGCCTGTCGTGGCGTAGCAAACGCGACAGGCTGTGGATTCGATCCCTACTCGAGAAATTGAAACATTTAATATTTTCAAATTAAATATTTAACGGTGTCATTTCTTCGCTCTGGTTACAAGACAAAGCGCGGCGTTATGCTCCGCTATTTAACACGCAATGCCTCAAATTAGACGGAAAGTGAATCTACAAAAATAAACTAATACATTTCTATACATGTATAGATATTAGCTAGAAAACGACAAGGCTGTAAATATACCAGGTTATGGCACACCCGTGTCGAAAACCTCAGTTTACGAATTTACGAGGGCGAATGGGCAACGCTTGAGCGCCGCTTTAATAAATTTAGTATGTTTGATATTTCTGGCCACGTTTATACATCGTTAGCAATTGTCAGCTAATTTAGAGACACTTTGCGTTTCAGGAAAATGTTATAGGCCGGATTATATTTCTTATTTGATGTTTTTTTATCGTATTTTTTTATATCGAATAAGGAAAGTGGAGGTTATTTATAAGGAAAATTTTATAATCTTGATGCTGTATTTCGCATATGACAGAGTAGGTAGAGGGAAGTTGGGAACCTAGTGTGTAGTGAACCCTCCATTCCCATTAACATACTTCCCGATGAATTTGAGGCATTGCGTGTTGAGTAGACACTCAATGCCTACGTTTTGCTTTTTAAGAAGAATTATAATAGCAAATAAAGTTTATTATAGACTGCGGTCATTATGGTGTATGTAGTGTCTTTCTGTAAACACGATAATTGTATGTTCAATTCTGATTTAGGGAAGATATTATTGCCTTGTAAATAATTATATCTTGGATTCCTACACGAGGAAATAAAATTTTCAATATTTACATTTTCTCGCTCTGGTACAAAGCGAAGCGCGGCGTTGAGTTTCGCTACTGAATTCGTAATCTTTGAAAATTCAACGGTGAAGTTGGGGACGGATGAGTTCTAATGAATACTGAGTGTTTCATCACTAAGTTCCCAATTTTCATACCATGTGCCGGATATAGCGTGAAACTGGAAAAATATAGTCTTTTATAGTCAGCCAAAATATATATTAGTTTTATTTACCTATTTCATATTCCAAATATATTTCATACTAACGCGAAATACTTGTTCACGATTATGGCATTCTTAAAATGCTTTTGTAGCATTTGTCACGTTTGCTTAAAAGGTAGGCGAGATCATTTAAACAGGTCAAGAATC
>DWMZ01002045.1:0-14815 GCA_018249855.1 Eueides tales michaeli | reverse complement strand
ACAATTTATTTCACTAGACGATGTTATTTCTCTGGTATAATTTTTTTTCTGCTTACCCTGCTAAGTATTAGCAGTGGATCTTTTTGTGTTATAAACAAAACTTTATTGTTAAGTCATTAGCTATTAGCGTATGCAAACGGTACTGGTATTTTTTCATATCAAACTAAACAAAATACAGATCCTTTTATATTTCATGGAGGTATAAACTGTAAATCTCCATACCAAGTACTTCAACGGTCTGGTCAAGGTCCTTGAAAGTTTCTTGGATATGGAAGACTGATATCATGATGAACATAAACAATTTGATTAACCTTGTTAACTTCCATTATCAATCTACTTTATGGACGTTTTGTGATGAGTAACAAAAAAAATGTCACACTTTAATTGACTAAAAATTTTATTCCACTTTTAATATATTAATATTAAGGTAGAAAACTCAACAATATGACGGGATTTACGAAATTATTTAATTCCTACCTTACGCTTTAACTATTGTTCAAGCTCATTCTACCATACTTGACAAAAGCTTAACCATAAACGATAAGTTATATGAAATATTTAAAATGAAAACCTCTTTTTGTTTTTTAATATCTTTAAATTTTCATGCATTGTTTGCCTCAAATGTACACGACAGATCCGACCGAGGGCCATTTATTAGGACGTCCCATTTCGGCGACCGATATTTCGAGTCGAGAATAAATGAAGCGAACTGTATTTAGCCGATACTAAAAGACCGGTTGGTATACACGTTCACTTTAAAAGTTTTGACATTTTATAAGATAGCATTCAAAATATTCTTTGTAACTTATTAGTTTAAATAAAAACTGAAAAAAATTCTAAACTAATTATCAGCCATAGATAATGCCATTTCAAAGTAGATGTTTTTAGGTTTTCTCTGTATCCTACATATAGAAGGCAACCTAATGTTAATATCGTTCTAGACATTTTATTTTAAGTTGCCGTACTAATCGTGCTTTGTCTTAGTGTTACCAGAGCGAGGAAATGAAAAATACATGGTCCTGAGATAGTAATTGAACCCCTGCGTTTATAGCCAGACGTTGCACTGTTGTGCTACGATAAAGTAGAATAAATAAAATACTTAATAATAAAAGTTTAATTCAACAATCAGTAAACATAAGGCGAACATGAGGCCTGTCGTGGCGCAGCGGCACAAGCGTTGCCCTTAACCGACAGGTTCTGGGTTCGATCCCCAGTCGAGGAAATGAAATATTTAATATTTTCAATTTAAATATTTAATGTTTTCATTTCTTCGCTCTGGTAATAAAGCAAAGCGCGGCGATGAGTTCCGCCACTCGACACACGATGCCTCAAATTCGGCGAAAAGTGGGGAACCGGAAGTGGAACGTAGTGTCTTGACACTAGGTTCCCGGGTTCCTTATGCCTACCCTGCCTTGTGCGGGATACAGCGTGAAGATAAAAAAAAAACGTAAACATAATGTTCTTCCTACGCTTCATGATACGAAATCACAATGATATGATATAACATATTGGATATATTTATCTATATTACTTGATAATTCCGTAGTACTTTATTTGTTTGATTTGCATCAAGTACACTTGCATTAATTAAAATGCCATTTTTTTTGGATGTGCTGTATCCTCCACATACTTATAGTAAATTTAACTGAAAAGACCTTGTATGAAGACTTCGGCTGAATTTCAAAAACCTCAGGAAAATATTTTGTTGGATTTTGGTTCTGCATATGTATATGTATCTATTAAAACGCGGGAATCACTGGTCTCTTTTCGAGTTTTTAAAATAGTATATATTATTTTTAACATATTTAAAGTGATATTCCACGCTTATGAAAGTAAAAAAAAAAAAAAATTTAAAACATAAAAAATATAATGTACCGAATGTTGAACTCGCGCCTCTTTGAAACCATCTAAAAGGGTTCTTTAATAAAGTAGTATATATTATATAGTCAATGTGGTGCATAAAACATGAATAAATATAACATAAATGTAGCCAATAAATATGGCTTTAAAAAATCAAAAAAAATCTTAAGTTAATGTGAGTTCTACTATTAAATATAAACGCCTCGATAGGATTCCTTCATATACGAGTATACAATATCTTTATATATATATATATATATATATATATATATATAAGTCACGATCTTTCACTTCATTTGTAAGATCCAACCATCAGCTCCATCAATTAATCGGGCAGACATTTTTGACACTCGTCAGAAAGAACATAAACGTATTGGAAATAGCTGGATTTGATACCTTTACACGTACTTTGCTGTATCTGTTGACAGAATGTTATTCATTGTATTTTTTTTTCCAAAATGTCAATTATTAGTTTAATCATCATACGTGGAAAGATATTATTCACTCAAGACATTAAAACAATTTTTTTTTACCCTGATACAAAGATCAAGCACTATTTTAAAATCCGCCTCACAACACATGCCTCAAATTCTGTGAAATCTTAGTAGTCAATAAAAAATTTCATCGTCCACTATTTCGAAAACTAAAACAGAATATCAAACATAGCAAAAATTATACTTTAAATTACAAATTAAAAAGAATTTTCACTGAGTGATATTCTTCTACCATTTGTCTCATTGTTCGATTGTAGAATTTCTAAAATACAAAAGGCTCTAATTTCATTACTCTCGTCATAATTTTACTGCAATCTTGACATTATTTCTCAGACGGCTCTTCATCGGAGCGCGATTTAGTCTTTGTAAAAAAATGTATGTTTAATCAAACTGTGGACAGTGGATCTTTATATTGTCTTTATATTTTTAATTGTACAAAACATCGAGCCCGTGAAAGCTCATCTTATAATTTTCAACTTTATTGAGAATTATATGAAATAAACTAACTAGCTCGAATACAATTTATTCGAGTGCTTGTAAGAAGTATGCAAAAGTCATGACTTTATTAATTTATTAAATACATAAGAGGATCTAATTAAAAAAATGACATAATTATAGTACAAATACGAAGCTTAAATCATCCCTTATTACCACAACAAAAAAATATATTAAATATTAAATATTTCAATTCCCTCGAGTGGGGAGCTAACTTACAACCTGTCATGTTAATAATCGCACGCTTGGCACGGCGATGAACTTCAATTCTATTTATAGATAAGTGTCAATAGAAACCTTTTCCGTTACTAAATCATGACACAAAATGCTTGTGCACAAAATGCGTTACTGCATAACGTAAAAATTCGTCCCTTTGTAATTTTTTTCTAAGGTCTCTAACTTTTTTTCGTTTTTAAATATGTAATTATAAGTTTACGAATATCACTTTAAAGCGTTGAAACTATTTCATAAAGCTTCATTTGTAAATTACAATCTGTTTTACATCTCAGTAAAATGGTCACGATCAAACGTACGACAATGACACGATCTTAAACGTACAACACGCCAAAGAACAAACGAACCGTAAAATCCACATAAAACTATCACGATATTGACGTAAATATTTAACTGTTGTAGAAACTAAATGCATGTCACACTTATCTCTAGATAATTCAAAGGAGATATTCATATCCTTTCAATATGACCACTAACCTTTGTATAAGAACTATAACAGACTTTTTTTGTGTTACTGTTTAATATGTACTTAAATATACCAGATGAAGGCTTTAGTTACTTTGGCAAAGATAACAGTTTCGTGCCGTTTTTATAGGCAACCTAATAATAATTACAGATTGCAATTAAAGTTTGATTTTTTTAGCTTCAATGTCTATCCTGCACATAGCACAGTAGGCATTGGAAATTTGGGAACTTAGTGTTAAGCAACTCAGTTCTCACCAAAACACTGCCGTTCTCTACTTTCTGCTGAATGAAGCATTGCGTGTTGAGTGGTGGAACTCAACACTACAAATATAAAATGATGTCAGTAGTTTAATTATAAGAGTATACTCTTAAAAACTTTAAATTTATTATTAAAAAAAAGAATCACATAGCTCATCATTGTGTTTTAGTTAAACGGAATATATTTTAATATAGAGAGCGTTTCGTTCCGTATTAGCTCCGCTTGCTAATCCTCGTTAGCTTCTCTTACTAATATATCAACAGAAAGCAGTAGAATCGCAAAAGAGTTGACCGGAATAGATGGGTCTGGTCCTGGCTCTTAAAAGACTTGAATAATTGCAATAAGGTCTGGTCCTGGCTCTTAAAAGACTTGAATAATTGCAATAAGTTACACTTCTTAGGCATAAATTATCTCTATTATATATTTAAATATTTAAATTTCTTTCAATCACCTTTAAAATGATAGTATGGTCTCTAGATTAATTTTTAAATATCAACTTGCTTTCATACAAACTTGACTATAATTAACACTAACAATAAGCCACACTTAACATCTTCAGTTTTAATTGTTCTCAATTTATTAAAGTAATAAATAATATTACCAGTCTGAGTTGCTTAGATTAAATTTTCCAACAACAAAGGATTCAACATAAACATTGTTTCGTCGTTCTGTGGCTTCTAACAAAATAATATTTTGTCAAGAAAAGTTGTTTAAACAGAGTGAGCAGTTATTTCGGTTTCCAATTATTAATATATATTCATATAAAAAAAATGTTGTTTGTCAGTCTCGCTAAAAGGCTTTTTCAAGCTTCACTATGTATCTTACTCTAAGCTTCCTTTCCCCACTTTCCACTGGGTCTAAAGCATCCTGTGTCGAGTGACAGTACTCAAAGGCGCGTTTTGCCTTATTCACAGAACGAAAAAATTGCAAATATTGAACATTTCCTTTCCTCGAGTAGGAATCGGACTCAGGTCCTGCGCCTTGGTAAGATCTAAACTACTAAAAAAAAATATTTGTTTCACTCAAAATGTCTTTCAAAATACATTTAGATCATCAACGATATTATTAGATACTGGTGGTGTAAAAAAATGAAACCAACTAATAAATTATGAGGAATTTGTCTAAAAATTGCCGGCAAGTGATTTAGAAAGGAATACCGATGTTTACGCTATCCCAGCTTTATAATTTGAATAATATTAAAGAAATACCTGAGGCGGCGTAGCCACCGCCACCACTTAACAGGCAATGCGTCATCTTTGGCGGAAGTCTTAAATGAAATGGAATGTCCTAACACCAGATTCCTAAGATCTGTCTACCTACCCTGCCATGTGCGGGAGACAGCGTAAAACTTAAGAAAAAACGATACAAGGCCAAAGATTAAGCTTCAACATACCACACACTAAAAAATGAGCAGAAGGCGAAAAAAGAAGAGCCACACTATTAACATTTCTCTGCATAATTTGCGAGAAAATTCATAAAACTGCTTTTTATTTCATATAATTAAGAAGAAACTATTACGAATAAAAATGTCATTCTCCAATATCCGCTTTACTCATTTCAAAGTATACTCCGCAGAAATATGGGAGGGTATGTATACGGCTTACAGCCGCACAATTATTCTAATGAATATGCTTCTAATTGGCAGGGAAAAAAGTTTTTGTATGATAAAGCATATAATCTTTTTCAATCTTGTTTTACTCTTTTTAATTTAAAACGGAAGCAAATATTTTATAGCTACAACATGGTGTTGAGAGTCTTCTTTCACCTATTTCGTGTAAACTGGAGGAACACAACAATCATCACATTTACAGTCTGAAGTCATCCCACTATGTCATTGTGATCTCTACCTAGCTATGTTTTTGGGTTAAAACTCGAACGAAATAAATGACTCTCGTTATCTTTTATTTTGTTAACAAAAAAAGTCTTGTACTTTCAAGCTGTACTTCGAGTACTGATGCAAGGTACATAAAGATTTTTTTTTGTTTTTACATTTAGTCCTCAATTTTCCTCCTAATCTTCAAGACATTAATAACAATTAAAATATTTTAATATATACCACATAATGTAAAAAAGCATCAACAAAGGAAAATACATAAAAAAAACAATAAAATGTACACCAGACGGCCCCATAACTTATTAAGCTATCTCAGCTAGGCAAAAAAAACATTAGGTGAAGAAGTATGTAGGTATAGGTAAGCGGTTGAATAGGTAAGCGGTGTACTTGCTTTAACATAATTATAAATAATTACAAATATACAAACAAACCTACAATCCATACATATATATACAAATATACATAAATACCTGCATACATACAACCACACATATATTGTGTGTTAAGTAGTGGAACTCAAAGGGCACTTTATCTTAGTACTAGAACGAAAATTAAAATAATCCACTCTTCTGAACGGGAATCGATCCCACAATTGTCACGCTTCCAGTCAAAAGCTGTTACGCTACATCACAATTGACTAGTTATGTAAGTTTTAATTAATTATACTCAACATAAAGTGGATATAGCTTACATTATCTTAGTAAATTCATCACGAGCTAGATAAGCAGTCCTTTGATATATTACCTCACAGAAGATATTACAAGAATTTGGCAGTTTTCAGAAGAAACTTATCTGCAGTGAGAATTACGAGGCGATTTTACCATATGTGTCGAATTTAATAAAACTTAAACTTATTTAACCATTGTTTTTTTAGATAAATTGTGTTGAGTCCCAGAACTAAACCACGTGCTTTGTGCTTGAAAAAAAATATTCCCCAAGTGGTAATTAAACTCAAAAAGTCCGAGAAAAATTGAATAGCAAAGTGTTCTGTAATACACAATCTCGAGCTCGAATTACATCCTAAGTGAAAACAGAACTTGTCACCCACCGCAAGATCTAGTTATCTCCAATTCTCTGGCTAAATCTGAAAACAAAAAATGAACGCATTATTCATCCATTACTCATTTTATTTTGCAAACGTAAATCAACGAGCGCTAATGGATGGTCTACAAGGAAAAGTGGCAAAAGTGAAAAAAATCCTTTGCCGTCTATATTTGTTGTATTCTTTTCATATAATGAGGCCGGAAGAAAGCTTTAGGCTGAAATTATGACCTCAAAAACCAATAAATATCATAGATATTACAAGAATTATTGCCATATTTTTTGCTTTACACACGTACTATATTTAAGAAAAAAACAACACTAAAGTGATTTATTCTCGGTTCAATATAAGTATGCCGTCTTTTTCTTCATCTCAATACTTGGAAGTTGAGATTATGTTTTGTTAGTGCTTAATCAAATCATTGTACAAACAGGTGAACGGATATTGGGGCCTGGAGCGCAATAGAGAGCATGTATGCCATGGCTAATGGGTTGGTACCACAGCCGTAGGCTTTTCAGGTCGTACCCCCAAGAGAATGGTTACAAAAAACAATGAGAGTATTCATAGTAATAGTTACAATCGAGCAAGTATCCGATCTTATATTCTTGTATAAGATATATTTTTCTTATACAAGAATCACTATATTAGTTTATTCTTGAAAATGAACTTTGGAGTAGGTTTTCTTAGTCCACCTAGAAATTCGGAGCTTAATTATATACTAAATCGGACGGAACAGTATGTGTTAATCCTATATTTCCAAGTTCTTTCTGCTTACCCTATTACATGCATTTGTACCGTAAAGCTAAAAACAAAAGGGCTGTAATAGCGCAGCGGCACTGATATTAACTGTTGCTTATGAGTTGAAGTCCACTTAAGGAAATTGTGTATTTTTATTTTCTTGGTTTCATTATGTCATGAATATAAAGCACAGGTGTTGCGTTATTCAAGACACGAAGAATAAGAAAAGAAGCGGGTAACGAAATAATTATATTATTAGGATTCTTTACCCTGTCACTACGACAGGAAAGCCTATGCCTTGAATTTTTATCAATACAAAATAAGTTATATTTTAAATACAAAAATACAATGTTTGGCAAAAAAGTGTATTCGTGGATAGGCTGAAGGAATTAATAACCATGGAAGTCTCTTGGGGCTCACTACTGGCGGCTGAAATGTGAACGGCTAATTGTGTACCCTTATAATATTCATAATTTTGTTAGTGGCTTGTTTTTTTTTATCCATTACATTTCCTCTTTATACACTATTGATTTAACTATATACAAAAGAGAGCGTCATGAAACAATGCGATAGTGAGGGGTTCCTTTCCAATCCGTGGCAATGAATTATTTTCATTTACTTGCTCTAAGCTCTAAGAACAAACAGGGGAATGGGGTGTCTTGATTAGGTGCCTTCTGCACACAGCACTAATCGTGGGATACAGCCTGCAGTGAAAAAAAATAACTTGAAATATGTATCATGTTTTATATTTCAAAAATAAATTATGATAAATAAGAATCGAAGCCATAACTAAAAGTAAGAGGTATTTGCTACTGCCCTAGTACGATCTTTATAAAAGGACATTCAACTCAATATAAATTCCTATATATCATGACAAAACCAGGAAGAAAAAAAATCAAGCTTCACATATTACATACATTTGGAAAAGTCATCAATCTTCCGAAAAACCAATTTGATTTCTTGTAGAATTCGTCTGTTCTATGAGAATGCATCTCTAAGCAAACATATTTTTACAATATTCTAATATTATATGATTTATATAATACGGTATAGAATTATTCAATTTATTGAATAAACTTAATATATGAGTTCCTTACATGAAAATTTCAAATATTTTTAATTTAATAAATTTTATCAAAATATTAAGTCTTGTTATCTATGCACTTTTGCCATCTTATAGGTTCATGAATGCCTTTACTAAAAAATCCAATCTGATGAGAATCAAAAAAAATGTTTGAGCGCAGTTTGGACTCGTCTAAGTTGACTTTTTTCCCTTGTAAGATATTTTCCAAATTTTGAAAAAAATGATAACCTGTTGATGTTTATTAAAAGAGAAACGGTAGATGTCTTAGACATTCCAATTGAAGCTCTTCTAATTTGGTAGCCGGAGGGGACTTGTTGGTGACACGCTGATGATAATGTTGGGCATTTATTATAGAATTCGATGACATGTCGAAAATCAAAAATATCAAAGCTGTTCGGCTGATACGTCATTAATTATGGTATTACACTAAATTTTACTATTAGAGACACTCGTGTTCATTTAAAGTCTGTCAGTCAGTCACTGATTGTACCGTGTATAGCATAGTACGAGTATATATCGTAACTTAGTATTTTATATTTACTCTTCCAGTAGAATTATAACTAGAGGCGCAGCGTCACAAGCGTGAGACTGTAACCGACAGGTTGTGGGCTCGATCCCCACTCGAGGAAATAAAATATTTGATATTTTCAATTTAAAAATTTAATGTTTTATTTCTTCGCTCTGGTAAAAAGGCAAAAGCGCGGCGTTGAGTTCCGCCACTCAACACGCAATGCCTCAAATTCAGCGTAAAATGGGGAACGGATGTGGAACGGAGTGTCTTAACACTAGGTTCCCAAGTTCCCTCTGCCTACTCTTCCATATGCGGGATACAGCCTGAAGCTAAGTAAGTAAGTAAGTAAAATTATAACTTGAAACCCTAATATTAGTAATTTTCTTTAGTTTAATTGAATTTAAAAGTTTTATTGTTATACCTTTCTGAAATTATTTTATATCTCAAAACTCTTTTGATTAACTTGGACTGTTATGTAGGCTGGAATACTCATATGGAATATATTGTTATATCTCACTAAAACATCATGGGATCATCTTGAAACGGCAATGCTTTTCCTGAAAAATTATGCACAAATATGGAGAAATACTTATAAAATTAATCATCTTGTATGTTTAATTTTGTAAGCTAAGAATTTTCTGGAAAGCTTTTAGCTATTTACACCTTAAAGTATCTTTCAGAAAAATTTAGCTTTAAGCACAAATCATTTCAGAAATCGCTGCGACACTTCTATTTACTTTTCTATGCAGAATACTAATGTGAAGCTTATAGTAATAGTAATTAATTTAAAATAAACCGTCGCTAAAAATTTTACTGTTTCAATATCTTTTAGATATTATTTTATATCTCAAAATTCTTTAACCCGTTCTGATAAATCTTGAACTGTAGGCTGGACTATATTATAATATCTCACTTTAACAAAATACAATCATCTCCATACGACAATGCTATTCCTGAAAATGTGTGGACAAATACAGAAAACGTAATATAGGAATACGAATTATAGGAATACGTACAAAATTCAACATACGAGCTTAAAAGCTAAAAATATTCCCGAAAACTTTTAGCTATTAACCCTTTATAGTCTCTTTCAGCAAAACTCAGCTTCAACTACAAATCATTTCAGAAAATCGCAGCGACACTTCTACAGATTAACGTGAACATTTATTTTCGGCTTTGGTTAACCATTGTCGTGCTTTATTTCGTAGGACTATGAAAGTGCTTTAAGCTGTGGATTTATTTCCATGAATTTAGTAGGCAATTTCATGTTTTCTATTTGTTTTACGGATGAACTTTTTAATAGTTGATTATTTTCAAATGTTTTTACAGTTAACTAGCTTTTACATGAGGCCTCGCTCGTAAGATTCAATGGAAATAATAATTAAGTGTTGTGTCTCACATGAGAGCGTTGAAGGTGGTGTATTATAGCTTAAGGACTTCTCTTGCTTTACCACGTAATATAAAATACAAAATATAGCACTTACTTAGATTAGTGCCTTCAACCGAACAAACTGTTTTGCCTTATAATAATGTAAATAAATATTAATAATGCAGTCTGCATTATATATTTACGATAGTTGCAGGTTCAATTGTAAGAGTCATTAAATGTTGTATTGCCATTTAAGTTTAATTGTAACTAATTTAAATGTGATCGTGACCTTGAATTTATACCCTAGAAAGCGAGGAATGTCAAGACACTGTTCTTCTCCTAAAGCCATCATGGGCTATTGGAGAAATTTCAATCACACTGTTCTGTTAATACGATGCAATTTTTTGATCTTCTACTTCTTTTTTATGTGATTTCAGGAGCTCATATTTCAATCAATTTTAATAAGAAAGAGGCTCTGAATTCGATGTTTTTTTTAGTGTACGAGTATCTGTAGCGATTAGGTCATTGGTAATTGAAAGCCAATTCGATATTTTTTTTATGAGTCTGTATCGATTAAGTCAAGATTTGGAACCCGATTCACGAAATTCTTTTCTGTTCGATGCTGCGACGTACTGTTTATTACACTGCTTTGCACATCAATTTAATTCATTTTAAGTCCGCAATTTTTATGTTTAGAGCTTTTTTGTTAACTTAAACGAAATAAATTTCTAATAAAAAAATTTCCTAATTCGATTCATGTCAATGTTTTTTTTATGACATTTTCCTATAAAATTTAACTTGACTCAGTATTTATTTTATATTATAAAATCTGTTTTGTTCTTAATTTACTGCGTTTTGAGCGTACCAGTTGCACAACTTAAACGAAATAAATTTCTAATAAAAAAATTTCCTAATTCGATTCATGTCAATGTTTTTTTTATGACATTTTCCTATAAAATTTAACTTGACTCAGTATTTATTTTATATTATAAAATCTGTTTTGTTCTTAATTTACTGCGTTTTGAGCGTACCAGTTGAGCACTCATCACTTCACCAATGTATGAAGGACTTTCATTTCGCCGTTGTATGGAAGACTTTTATTTATGAGTATTTAGATTTGGACAATATAACTTTTGCGATACATCAGTTATATTAAACTTGCTTAAAATGTTCTAAAATTAAATTTTTTGCTTCAATTAGTGCAGGTACAAACGTGCGACTATAATCATTGTGGATTCGATATCCGTTTGGTATACGTTTGATATTTTTATCTTCGATCTGTTAGCATATTTTGTTTGTAAATTAGTAAAATAAAATTGTAAACAAACCCTATGCCATATAATTAAAAAAAAACATTTTTCATTACAAATTCAAAACTCTCAATATAGAACGGCAACATTTGTAAAGTCTCTCCGCCCAAAAAGTAAGGTAATTATACTAATGTTGTCAGTAAAAGTGCATTTCGGTCTAAGCTTTTCATTAATTTCTGTTCTTTCAGATATTGTACATAAGTATTTTTACTATTTTTAAAGTGTTATTCCACACTTAGGATTAAATTTAGTATTTTTATACGTTTTTAAATTTAGTATATTGTACATAAGTGTCACGAAAAAAGCAATTTATTTCGCTAAGCCACGTTACTTCTGTGGCTTAATATTTTTATTACAAACAAAAGTTTATTGTTAAAATATTAGCTATCAGAGTAATGAAACAGTGCTTGTATTTTTTTCATATCAAATTAAAGAAAACAGAGATCCTTTTATACTTAATTGATGTATAAACTGTAAATCCCTATACCAGGTACTATAACGGTCTCGTCAAGGTCCCTGCAAGTTTCTTGGAGATGGAAAGCTGATGTGATAATGAACAATTATCATATATTTTAACGTATTGGTAAACCTTGTTAACTTCCATTCCATCAATCTACTTTATAGACGTTTGGTGACGAGTAACAAAAAAAATGACACTTTATTTAACTAAGAAAAATATTTCATTATTAATATATTAACATTAAGGGAGAAAACTCAACAATATTACGGGATTTACGAAACTATTTAATTCCTACCTTGCTTTAACTATTGTTCAATCTCATTCTACCATACTTGGCAAAAGCTTTACCAACTATAAGCTATATAAAATATTTAAAATGGAAAGCTCGTTTTGTTTCAATACCTTTAAAATCTCAGCACGTTTCAAATTTTTTGCCTCAAATGTACATGACAGATCCCACCGAGGGCCATTTATTAGGACGTCCTAATGTCCTAATGATCGATATTTCGAGTGGAGAATAAATGAAGCGAACTTTATTCAGTCGATACTAACAGAACTGTTGACCTAACTTTCCACTTTAAAATATATAGAAAGTATTGAATGAAATATTTTATAAGACAACATATTGTAGCTGGTTAGTTTCATTAAAAACTAAAAATTATTGGAGTTATTTCATATACGGCCATCTTAAAATAGAGGGTTCTAGTTACACTCTGTATCTCGCACATTGTAGGCAGAGCAAACCTATTGTTAATACATAACGTCCTACTTTTTACCCAATTTTTAATATATTTTATGTTAAGCGAAAGAACAAAATGCCGTGCGCTGAAATATGGCAGTAATGAAAATTGAATCCACAATCGACGTGCCGTTAATCAACCGTCTTGCCACTGCACCGCTTCAGCCTCAATAAATAAAAAAGACCATAAAACTTCTTTATCTTTTACCTTTTTCAAGTAAAACGATAGGAAAACGTGCGATAAAATAAGAAAAGATACCATTGAATTAAATGTTAATCTCACTTACAAGCCCGTGTAATCTCTTAAAGCTATAAATGTTTTTATCAACTCGGTCTAAGCACGGTGTTCATGTAAGGCTTATCTATTGAATAATTCACGAATATCCGTCCCACTGAACGGTATTCAAACGATTCCAAAGCTAACTCTAGTTGAAAGGAAATACAGGCAAAATGTAATTTCTGCATATACATATATAAAGGTATATGCTGTAGAAACAGTTTTATTGTACAAATGAGTATTTCTAAATAAAGTTAAAATTAGTGTTCCATATCAGTTTCAGAAGTAAGCACTTATTTTGAATGAAAAGATCTACAATTATATCAGTGGATTTCGGTCATTTAAAGTATGAGTTTTTTATGCTTCAAGAAACGTTTCTAATTATTGAAATCTTAAACAAATTATGGTAATTTTTTAATTAATGAGAAAGTAGTAACTATTGTTGTTTTCTCATTAAGCGCTATTTTTCATGGCATTACCATTAATTGACTGTCATGAACAATACATTAGTGGCACTCAACGACGCCCTTTGTCTCTATGTAATAGATAATTCGCGACATTAATTCCCTTCACGTAATACAGAATGCCTCAAACATTGGAATTTGAATTGCGTAACGGAGTATCTTAACACTTAGTGCCCATGAGGGAAGAAGCGTAAAAAAGAATATTCATTGCTAGTTTCACCAGTAAAGTTTCAGATAGTAACTGACAATTAATTTTATATTATAAACACAGGCTGCTTCTATATTTTTTGTTAAATTCCCTTACAATTAATCTGGTAGACCATAATCATCAATGTCCATGATAACGGGATGTCAGCAACGTAAAAAACATACTGCTTATCTGGCAGATAAATCTACCCAGAACTATATCAGTCAGCAGTGAAACCGGCCCTAAGAGTCTTTAATTAAAAATTAATATTAAATACCTTTAAAAAACGTTAGTACGCATTTAATAGACCTTCATTATTTATTATCCCCGCTTAACTATTCATTATTTTACCAGCTCAATATCCGTTAACATACATATATATACAAAATCAATTTCCTTTTATTAGTTTGAATAACCAGCTGAAATAGACAATGTTAAATAATCATTAGTAACTAAAATAGTTAAAGTACTGGTCAACACTGTCACAATATGTCAACACACTAATGGAATTTGATAAATGTATACTTTGAGCCAATTTGTTGTAACATATAATTAAAATGTAATTTGCTGGATTGCGTCGTTGGTATTTGTGCGTACAAATGTAATTTTGAATATAGATAAGGTAAATATTATTGATGAGTGGAGTTAGTCAAATTCATTTTTCAACGATTATTCAAACGCAGTGGATTGTACATTTATGTCTCGCTACCACCCCTGAAAGATATTGTCAACTATTAAAAACAATCATTTCAATGGGATGACAATTTAGAACAGTTACATGATTGAAGTAATTTTTCATATATATTAGATGTTAAATTCGTCGATCAATCGTTAAAATCGGTTTTTTGGTCATAAAAAGTAGATTTATATATTTTTTTAACTTCTCGCTGCTTTGCCTTTACTATTCCATATACAGTAAGATACTCTAGTCTTAAGACTCGCCGTCCTCCAGTTGTCACCAATTTTTTGAAGAGTTGGGTGATGAAATACGGA
>DWMZ01002044.1:0-14816 GCA_018249855.1 Eueides tales michaeli | reverse complement strand
ACTGAAATTAGTTTTCATACAAAATTTTAAATATTGGTCTATTTCATTATAATAATTTTCGTCCAAGCCTATATACATTACGGGTCATGGGTGGCGGAATGTATCGCCGCACTTTAAATGAGAGGTATATAATTTGTTTCCCGTGAGTGGAAATTAAACACACAACCGTCGTTCGTGCTTAACGTCGGTCTTACCTAAAGTCATCTAGAATTTAAGAGGTTTTTATAAATGTTGAGGAAGAAAGCCATTGAGGCCTCTCGTGACGCAGCGGCACAAGCGTGTGACTGTAACCGACAGGTTCTGGATTCGGTCCCCAGTTGAGGAAATGAAATATTTAAAATTTTCAATTTAAATATTTTAATGTTTCCGTTCTTCGCTATGGTAATAAGGCAAAGCGCGGCGTTGAGTTCCATTACTCGACACGCAAAGCCTCAAATTCGGCGGAAAGTAGGGAACGGAAGTGGAACGGAGTGTCTTAACACTAAGTTCCCGGGTTCCCTCTGCTTACTCTGCCTTGTGCGGGATACAGCTTAAAGCAAAAAAAAATGCTGAGATCTGTCGTATCGCAGAGGCACAAGCGTGTAATAATAAATGCGACAAGTTGCAGGTTCGACCCGTTCTCGAGAAAAAGAGACACATTATATTTTCATTTCTTTGCTCTGACAAGAAAAAGTGTGGCGTTGAGTTCCGCCACTCAACACACAAATCCTCAAATTTAGTAGAAAGTGGGACACGGAATATATTGTCTTGTGATCCTACCATAATTTATGTCTATACAAATATTATAAAGTGGAGTTTGTTTCAAACGTTCTAATATTAGGAAATACTACTTTGATTATTATGAAATGTAAAAATCTTTTTGTATTGGACATTCCATTTATTAAAGAAGGCTATAGGATGAAGTCTAAGGAAAAGTATACTATTTTTTTTGCACATAGTAGGGTATGTCGATGGAATCTGAGAACCTTATGCTAAGACATTCGTTCCCATTATAACATTTCCGTTACCCATTTTTCACATCTTTCTTAAGGTATTCCGTAACTCAACGCCGCTCTTTACCCCGCTTACTTTAGCAGAGCAACGAAAATATTTAAAATCCTGGAATGAGAATGGAACTTATAACAAAATTAAGTATGTACAATAAAACAAATTAATACTAAACAGCTACCAAACTAATAGTATGAAGCTACATAATTGTTAGTGTTTCATTATACAAGCTCGTGTGATTAAACACGCCGCAACTAACCGAGGTGTTTGTTCCCAATAAATGTACATTCTACGTATATTTTGAGCATTTACTTCCGATACCGAGCTTTCTGAGCTTTGGAAATTATTTGTGTATAATATTAGTTTTGTGTCGCTGTAGCTCTGTGAGAGTTGATTATATACACAGTGGTTTGCATTTATTTTTTAGGGGAATCTTTTAGATATATTTTTTTCCTTAGTAATTGAATGGAAATGCAAAAACAAAATTCATAGACTTAACGGTCTAAATTTGTAGGTAGTGAAGTTATACTAGACTCTATAAAAGTAGTACTACAATCAACAGAAAATAACATAAGATTTAGGTGCAATCAAAGAAATTATATTATATATTAAATTATACATATATATAAGATTTATGAGGCCTGTCGTGGTGCAAGGGCACAAACGTGTGATGGTAAAAGCGACAGGTTATGGATTTGATCCCCACTCGAGGAAATGAAATATTTAATATTTTACTAAATTTAAAAACGTATAAAAATTTAAACGAAGCAAGATTTGAACCTGTGCCTGTTGGAATCTGTCCAAGCGCTCTGACCACTAAGCCATTCGGTCTCACCAAGCTCCGTCAAAATTTTTATATGCTTGTTACAACTTATTTATGTCGTTAGCATCTCTGTAGGGAGATTTTTACAAATTTCCGCTACCCAAAGACAATTCGTTAGAATTAACGTTTGGCAAGAGAGAATGCTTTTTATTAAATATTTTTACTATTCTTAAAGTGTTATTCCAAAAATATCACCCCATCAGTTTCTAAAATCGAATTATAAATCATACAAACAGCTAAAATATTTATATATATATATTACTAATACTAGTAACTTTGGATATTTATAGTATCAAAGTTTATACTAAAATACCCGTGTTGGATTTGTTTATTTTAAATGACTGTTGCTCGAAGGATTGCACTCGAACTTCATAATGGAATAGCGGATCGTATTTATCCTTGTTAGCTTGAATAGTATTATTTATTTAGTTCATTGTGATACTTTAAATACCTTTTTGTTGTCCATCACCACTCGAGGAATTGAATTATTCAATATTTTCATTTCTCCGCTATGGCAACAAGGTAAAGCGCAGCGTTGAGTTTCGCAAATCAACACGCAGTGCCTCAAAGTCGATGGAGAGTGGGAAAAAGATGTTGAAGTGCGAATGGAGTATTTTAACACTGGGTTCCGAAAACTCCTCTGAAAAAAGTTGTAAATTGGACAGGGGCAAGAATTACTTTAGGACTAGGGCTTTAAATTAAGCGATATATAAGAAAGAAATAAAGTAAAATCGTCCATTTTAATACTACTTTATAGTTAACGAAATATTTTATAAGTAGAAAAGTAAAATTATAAAATTCTCGTGTAATTGCTCTTGAAATCGTATTAAAAATAAGTTCTATCTTATTTTTCACAGTTCTTTATTACAATTTAGAAAAATCTTGATTTTAATATTTTTTTAGCTTCACGCGGTATCCCTGCTATATGAGCAGGAAAGGGAATTTGGGAACCTAGTGCTACGTTCCCATTAAGTCACTTCTGTTTCCCATTTTGTGCCAAATTCTAGATTTACCGCCTGGTCACCGGTGCGAAATAATGAAAAAGAATATTTAATACATTTAAATATTTAATCCATCTTTCACTTTACTTAATGAATGTTATTAAGCTGGAGAGTTTGTTTGACGCGCTAATATAAAAAAAAACTACTAGTTTATAGAATTTGTTTGCATTGAATATTTGTTTCGCTCTCGCAACGAGGCATGAATAAACAGTTTATATTTTAATCTATAACATAAATATATGTAGGCATATCGTGGAGCAGGAGCATATATGTGCAACTGTAAACGACACAAGTTGTGGGTTCGATTCTCACTCGAGGAAATTAGATATTTGATATATTATTTTATTCTCTCTGGTAATATGGAGAAAACGCAAAGCTTTAAATTTAACGAAAAGTGGCCAACAAATGTGTCATATATAAAACGGAGTGTCTAGAAACTAGGTTCCCAACTTCCCTATGTCTAAGCCCGAAAAAATAATATTATATAAATGTGGTTCAAAATTTAACTATAATAAAGTTACTTAAAAAATATAAACCTATTCGTAGGTAGGTTATCTACTCGTATACCCGCATTGCGCACTTATAGAAATAAGTAAAGTAAAATATGTTCGGATATTACTAAGAAATATGTATTCATTATACTTCATATAAATTAAAATTCATATATTTTTCGTTTCTTAACTACTAAAGATGAAATGAAATAGAAATCAGTTAATACAGTGAAATTGAAATTGTATTTTTTTTCTGCTACAGCGTAAAGCTATCACGCACATGGCAGTGTTGGCAGAGAATACTTGGTAACCTAGTGATAAGATTCTCTTTACTCATGCTCAGCTTCACGCTGCATCCCGTACATGGCAGGGTAGGCAGAGGAAACTTAGGAACTTAGTGTTAAGACACTCCGTTCCACTTCTCTTCCCCACTTTCCACCGAATTTGAGGCATTGCGTATTGAGTGGCGGAACTCAACGCCGCGCTTTGCCTTATTACCAGAGCGAAGAAATAAAACATTGAATATTTAAATTGAAAATATTAAATATTTCATTTCCTGGGAATCCAACCCACAACCTGTCGGTTACAGTCACACACTTGTAAGGCTCTGTTTCTATAAAGATCTGTAACCCACTTTTTGCCGAATTTGAGACATTGAGTGGTAAATGGTGGAAATGAACGCCGCTCTTTTGCCTTACCACCAAATTAAGTAAATGGGAATATTTAATATTTTGTATCCTCGAGTGAGGATGAAATCATTGTAACGTACTGTAATAAGCTATATAAGTAAGTAAGTAATAAGTAAGCTATGATACGTAAGTAGCTACGTAATACTGTAGAAAGATACTAAATAACACCACGCTACTTTTAGCCTTTACGCTTATTGTAATGTACCTATTTTTGTATAAAATATACAAAACTAAAATTATACTTACATAATGTAAAAAAAATTCTGATTTACATTAAGGAAATCTTTTTTTGTTATTTCTTCAAGGTTTTGTAACGTAGATCAGGTAAGCAAGTGATACCAGTGTCTAAGCACTACGTAGAATTTAATTGCACACTTTTTCATACAAAGCTCGATTTTATATGAAAGAAATCGCTGTTAAAAATGGGTTAATAAATTTGACAATTCGCTCGAGCATCTAACTCTCATTCATCGCATTTACAGACAAACGCTTCTCCTCCGTGTCACCACTGCCTTAAATATGTCAAGGCACTAATAGACTTTTATTGGCATGCAATTGTTGTAAATGGCTAGAAAAAGATACAAAACGAGTACGTCATCACTATATTCTTCTTAAGTGTGGAAATGAAAGATTTGACCTCATTGTAGCGTACTGACATGGGTTCGATTCCTACACGGGGAAAGAACAAATAGCTCCCCCACTAAGAAGGGCAGAAGTTTCTAAATAAGAATGGAGTATCTCCCCATAAGGTTCCCATGTTCCCTCTGCTTACCCTGTTATGTATATGACAGCTATTACTATACTATATACTAATACTGCAGGATACAATGTGAAGCTAAAAAAGTATATTTTAAGTAAAACGGATTGTATTGTGATTATTTAAGCGGAAACACGACATGTTTCCGCTTAAATAATCACAATACAATTCAACTACATAAAGCGTATTTGTTCACGGCTTTAAAATGTTCACGGCAATTCTTTACGAGTTTAGAATAATTTACTTGGCAACATTTGTTGCGGGACACCGAAATAAACTGAGTATGTCACGAAATAATGTTATTATTTATATGTGAGATTTTCATGACGGATACAGCACTGTGTTTGTATATTTGTACAACTATGCAAAATATGTATAGATGAGGGGTTTTATTTGTAAATATTGTAGTTTAACTCTTAACTGTACCCATATTTCATTTACGGTACCCTGGAGACTAGTGTACCCTGGGGACTGATGTACCCTGAGGACTAGTGTACCGTGAGGACTAGTGTACCCTGAGGACTAGTGTACCCTGGGGACTAGTGTACCCTGAGGTCCTCAGGTTCAGTTTACCCTCAGGGTAATTCTTACTTCTATTAAAAGTTAATTTGCATAGACGTTTTTAACATTCCTGTATTTTATGAGTGCTGTCGTAGACAAAGACATAAGTATGTGACTGTAGACGTGACAACTTAACGTGGTAACGTCGATCCCCATTCAAGGAAGAAATATTTAATATTCTTAAATGAAATATTTAATAGTTTCATTTGTTCGCCGTGGTAATAAACCTATACCATGACAGAAGCCTCAGATATTACACTTACAAAAATATGTTTTGAACGAAATATGTATTTTGAGTGGGATACATTAAGCTTTAATTTCTTTTTCGACAATTTTCCACTAATTACCATCCTGGAAAAAGTGACTAAATACAAAAAATTCAAAATATGCACATATTGGTATGGATGGAATAATTTGAGAATATTTACTAATATTAAGATTTTATTTTTGTTTAATTTTGCACTCAAGAAATAGTTTGTTCGTTCGTTCGTTTCATGAAGTTTGATCACTATCGTGATTTTTTCAACCCTTCATCACTGTCAAGCGTGATTGGGGTAAAGAAAACGTGTCAATATACAATAGAAATATTCATTTATCTTGCTTTAATAGTGAGACTTTAATTACCACGTGCATACTGAATGTGCTTGAGTATTTAGATAAAAATACTTCGTTTTATACTTTATTCTCTAATTAAATCATCAATGCTTTATTCCCTAATTAAATCGCTTGAACTATATTGAATATTACTCACTCCTTCACTTCAGATCATTGCGTGTTGGTCGAACTGAACACCGCGCTTTGCCTTGCTTATAAGGCAAAGAAATGAAAATATTAAATATTTAAATTGAATTTATTAAATATTTCGTTCACGTAAGGATCGAACTCACAACCTATCACGTTTACAGTCACATGCTCGTTCTTCTGCACCACGACAGGTCTCAAGCTTTAGCTTACAAATTGACATCTCAAAATTGTTTTCTATTATCTTATATATTAATTTGGTTATTACAATTGAAATTGGTCTTCGAATTAACTAACAAGCATCTTTTATTTATATCAGAACACTTAGACCCTTTATATCAAATCAATGAATTGAAATGGAAATTAATTAATGGATCGAAGTGACTCAGGTTGTAAAATTAATATTATCTGTAAAAGTAATCAGTAATAGTAAGCTGAACGTTGTATCTTGCATATCATAAGAAAAAAACAGAGAGAACTGAATGTCTAAGCATTCTGTTTTCCATTTTAAATTATAATTCGCGACGGCACGAGCGTGACCGCGCAGTTGTGGGTTTGATTCCTATTCAGGGGAATTAAATATTTACTGTCATTATTACCTTGCTCTGGTGCGAGCCAAAAAATTACGTTGAATTATGCCACTTAACACGCAATAGAACAGAAAATCTATGGAACGCAAGTAACTGACTTCTTCTTCTCTACTTCTTTATAAGAAAACAAACCATGTGAGCTTGATCTGCCGACTCCTAAACTTGGGTCAAGGAATATTAACATCACATTTCGTAATTAATGCCACGTAAAAACAGCGTAAATGTATTGAATGAACGTCCACAAGTTTCCTGAATTATTAACACACCATATTCGCTGTAATCAATTTCGAAGGGCAAATTAAAATAATGATGAGTTTCTAACACAGTAATAATAAGATTTTTTGGTATAATTCAAAAGAAGTGCATTAATTTAATTGACATTCTTTCAATCTCATATTTTCACATATAAAATAAAAACTAAAAACATAGTGACTTTTAATATATATTTTGAAACAATTTTACTAATTAATAAAATACAAATACAGACATTTTTATCATTTTCGATGTGTTATTCTACATGTATGATGGAGAGTCAGAGTGCTTGGACGGAATACAAGACGCCCTTTTTACTTAAATCCTTCGTCATCCCATTTAATAACGTATATCTTTTCTAAAATTCAAAATGGTATGCATAATTATAAATTTAATGTGACAAAAACTGTCTATACCAGCGTGGCTTACGCAACCACTTTACCTAAGCTCCACACCTACGGCGTATATGTACTCATAACGCGCGTCGCACCGCAGCAGATTAATCATTGAGTTAATATCTCATATCTAAGATGAGCGTATGTTGTGTACTAAAATGTTCAAAATGAAGCTAGATAAGGAATGCTCTAAGATAGAAATATTCTTAATATGGGGCATGTTAAAGGCTATTTAGCTAGATGATGATGATTGATATTTTATACATTTAAAAAAAATAACCAAAATAACCTAAAAATAAAAATATACACATATCTACGTAAAATAATTTTAAGAAACAAAAAAATCAAAATGAAGTTAGATAAGGAATGCTCTAAGATAGAAATATATATTTCTTAGTATGGGGCATGTTAAAGGTTAAAATATTTTTTTTTTGTTTCTTAAAATAATTTTACGTAGATATGTGTATATTTTTATTTTTAGGTTATTTTGGTTATTTTTTTTAAATGTATAAAATATCAATCATCATCATCTAGCTATTTAGCTAGATGATGATGATTGATGATTCATATTTTCTTGTCTCGTAATTCAAAATATCGTTTGCTGCATGTACATTATGGGTTTAAATATCTAGAAAATCCTCGAACAGAAAGAAGCAGAGTATCGTTTGCCACTTTCCGCCTAACCTTCGATACATTGTATGTTAAATTAGAGAACTCCATCCTATATTTTGTCTCATTACTACAGAAATAAAAGCATAACACCTAATTCCCTTATGTGTGAACAAAATCAGCATCCAATGTGTTCACAGACAAGCATTGTCAGATGATAACAAGCTTAAGAAAATTTTCTTAAGACATGCTTTCTTCTTTCATTTCCTATCTATACTTAGAAGAAAAGGCCAATTTCGAAGACTTCCATGTGTACTTTCATACATTTGTATTGCCTTATACATAACATCCAAAAAGGCCAATTTCAGGCTCCATCTATAAGCGAGAACACATTGTACCACCTGAATGGTTAACTTAGAATAGTATCGTATTATTTGCGTATATTTGGACGAAACTGTATATTATTAACATTAGTCTTACATAGATTGTTTTGGTTAAAAACGTCCATGCTGCTATTACAAAGATGCAGTGTTTGTTTGTTTGAACGTGGTGTTCTAAGAAACAACAGATTTAACCTGTTTTTAATGGTAATATGGGTGAAGCAGCGAGTTGCGCCTGTGGTCGTTCTCCGTATCTATTCCCAAAATATGGACAATAACTTGAGTATTTTGAGTGACTTTTTAGTTTATGCACTCGGTAAAAACTTGTGTAGTTTCATGGAGTTCGATCACAATCGTGATTTCTTCGTCTCTTTATCACTGTCAAACGTGATTGGGGTAAAGAAAACGTGTCAATATACTACAGAAATTATCATTTGTCTTGCTTTAATAGTGGTAGTTTTCTTATCACGTGCATACTCAATTAGTTCCTAGTGGGGATATATTTATATCCCCACTAGGAAAATATAAAATGAACTACATTTATCTAACATATATCATTTAATATTTTATGAAGAATAGTTATTTTAATATTATTATTATGCAATTTTTGCATTGTATTTGTTAATATTTTTTTGCAAATACTACATCTATTACATCTATAATATATGTAAACTTATTTTAAAGTTCGATGATAGAAGACTTGCTAGGAACAATTCTATTATTAACGAGTGGTCAATATTATTCGGGAGAGGCGGAAAGTGAAGGACGATACTACAAGTAGTTATGCTAAATAGTTTATCTTTTTCTCTTATGTAATTATTTTATTTACAAACATTGAAAACTTATTAAATTTATAAAATATATTAAATGAAAATTCGGTATTATTAATTAGCTAAGAAACATGTAACACAATATAAAAAAACTAAAATATAGATAATTAATGAAATTTATTGAAATTGAATTGAAATAAAATGAGAAATCAGTGAATTGAAAAGGAAAGCAATAAATGGATGAAATTGAGTCTACTAATTTCAGATACTCCGGCTGAATTTTGTGGCAAGTTATGTCCAATTCAATAAAACGTATAGTTAGCCTCGGCTCTTCTTGTAATATAATCACAAGTGAAGGGTCCCAAACCGATTACAGTCGTATACCGATATTAAATAAAGCCACCTGAATGTACAATTGTAACGTTTGAATAGCAGACACGGATTGAGGTCGAATTACGTACTTGGGTAAAATTCTACAAAACTCCCATATTGGTTTAGACCCTTAGAAATGAGGTTTCGTTATATGAATTACATTATCAGCAGTTTTTTCAGCAGCTTTTTTTTGTCGGATTTTACTGATATAAGGAAACTGTATTGTGTATCAAATAACATTTTCTTAGTTTGAAAATTTTATTGTAGGGTTATTTATAGTTATTTGAATTTTTAAATCGGGTATTTCAACCAATTTATAATAGGGCGTTGATACTTTTTATTTTTATTGAACCTAGATTTTTTACTTATTAAATAAATTTCTAAACTGAATAAATTTGTAAGAAATCTAATATTTAGAATTCAAAATTTTTATAAGTATATATTTTCAAAATTATTCATTAATTATAGTTATCCAGGCTTATGTTCAACAGCAATATCAATATAGGTATATAATAATAAAAGAGACTTCAAATGAAACCAATATAACTGAAATTATGATGTACGGTGAGTGTCTTACATTTTTGGGAACCCGACGTTTCGAACACTTACAGTAGACCAAGGTAACGGGTACACTGAGGTGGCATCAGTCTGTCAGTTGATATAATAATGTTAATATATACGTGTATAGATGTGTCATTAATATGAGTAATTCTTATTTAACGACGGATGGTAAACGTTAATGTAAAAAAATATAAAAGAATCATTAACAAAATATCACTGCCTCTTCTTAGCAAAGTACTTGTAACTCTAAAACTTTTTATGCGATTTTCATAAAAAAAATTGCTAGGAACCACTGAAACAAATAATTGATGAGCTATTGATTTAAAAAAAACCACATCTAAATCGGTTTATTAATTCAGGACTTACGATTACACAGACAGATAGGTCAAACTTATAACATCGCTCACTTTGCGTCAATGGTTAACAATAGGTAATCCCAAAAGAAAATAATTAAATTTGAAATTCACTTTAACCGGAAAGCTACGCTGGCCTTTACGAATTTTGAATGTATGAAATATTAAACATCCGCAATAACTACGGTAACCCTCGATACTAACTTTGAATCTTCAATCGGACTAAGTTCACAAGTTCACAAATAATTTGGGACGAACAACTTCCACTTTAATGTGCCTTATGTTAGAATTGCTTGAACACGTTTATTGATATTTAAATAGAATTTCCTGTTCAACTTTATGATAACGCAATTAACAAAGTCTTCTTTATAAGGAATCAAAGTGAGCTTGATCTGCCGGCTCCTAAACTTGGGTCAAAGAATATTAACATCACATTTCGTAATCAATGCGACGTAAAGACGGTTTATTAAATTATCCATATTTTTTATATTTATGGTTTTCCGCTAATAATAATAAATAAAAATGGAGCTAAGAACACTGTAATGACAGTTATTATGGAATCGCTATTATTAATTTCTATTTCTAAGGACGGAATAAAGTTACTATAGAAAAGCTATAAAAAATATGAGGTTTTTTTGAAGGAATGAAAAAGAAATCTAATAATGGACATTCTTTTAATTTTATTATATATTGACTTCACTAATTTCTTTGCAATAATTTTAATATTACATATAATAGGAATACAGACATTTTTAAGATTTTCAAAGTGTTATTCCACACGTAGGACAGTCAGAGTGCTTGGACGGTATATAAATCCAGCTTCACCCTATTGAATAATGTTCCTCTTTTATAAAAAAAAAGTATAAAATGACATATTGGTACATAATTATAATGATATATGATAAAAGCTGTCTATGCCAGCGTGGCTTAAGCAACCATTTTATTTTACGTAAGCTTCACACCTACGCCAAATATGTACACTTAAAGCGCGCGTCGCACCGCTGCCGATTAATCATTAAGTTAATCATTATTACCGTACAGTACTTAGATGAAAGATGAACGTATATTGTGTACTAAAATGCTTAAAATAAATTATTTGTTAGTATAAGAAATGTTTTTTTTTTGAGTATAACTTTATCTACATCTAATTTAAAGTTATTTTGATTATATTTTTTATAAATAAACAAAAAATATTTATATTTATTATAAATTGATGGTATTTTTTGTTATAAAATTCAAATTATTAATTTGTACACGAAAACTATTCATTTTAATATTAAGCAACTACTCGAACAGAAAGAATCGTTTCCCACTTTCTGCCTTATTTTCGTGACATTGTATGTTGAATTACGGAATTCTAAGGTATTCTTTGTATTATTACCAAAGGCAGGATATTAAAAACCCTTATTCGCCACGGCCTCATGCCAGGGTTGCTGTGTATGCGATTGCCAGTGTCCCTAAAGGCTGCGTGATGTCCCCTACGCTGATTCCTCTACATATCAATGATATGTTGAAGGACTCTAACATACATACACACATATATATATATATATATATATATATATATATATATATATATATATATATATATATATATATATATATATATATATATATATATATATATATATATATATATATATATATAAGTTTCAAATTGTCTCGACAACTGGTTAGTGTGTGGAATAAAGCTTATAATAAACGTAAAACTGTATAAAATAAGCCTCGAAGTGGCCGTGCGAAAAAAACTACTTCTAAAGAAGATCGCTTGATAATAAAATTATCGACGAGTGATGTCCGAAAATCGGCTGTGCAAGTAAAAAAAGAATTACAAGAAAACTATGACATGGCTATTCACGTTTCAACTGTAAAACGTCGATTAAAAGAGTTCGGATTGCATGGACGACGCCCAACTAAAACACTCCTGATTTCTGTTAAGAACAGGAAGCTGCGTCTTGCGTTCGCGAAAAAGTTCAGATCCTGGACGAGTTCACAATGGTCCAAAGTGCTGTGGAGTGATGAAAGCAAATTTAATTTATTGTCATCTGGTGGCATACGGTATGTACAATGCGCTGTAAATGAAATATTTGATATTCGATACCAAATACCCACAGTGAAACATGGCGGTGGCAATGTTATAGTTTGGGAATGCTTTTCTCGGAGTTGGACCATTAGTTAAAATAGAAGGTACTATGGATCGTTTTGTTTACGCCGAGATATTAAAGAAGCAAATGCTGCCGAATGCTAAAAGCACAAATCGAAGCATGTGAGTGACTTCTTGAAACTTCGCAAAAATCAAACTCCTGGAGTGGCCAAGCCAAAGCCAAAGTGCTGATTTAAGCCCGATAGATTATTCAAACAAGGATGCTTTATACGAAGCACTGAGTAACGAATGGAGCCAAATTTATGTTTATTATAAGCTTTATTCCACGCATTAACAAGTTGTCGAGACAATTTGAAACTTCGGGCAACTGCTGCTTGCGCCGTTCCACTTTGTAGGGCGGCTATCACAGCATTTTTGAGATCATTTGAATACTCTTTAGCCTTGGGCATGATTAATAGATAATATTAATAGATACTGATTGCTTAATAGGAAAATCTGAATTTCAGTGCGAACGGTGTCACTGACAACTAAGAAATGGTTTGTTGTCAAAATACTTATGAGCCCAAGTATGAAGGCTTTTTCGTGTATGTGCAGAAAGTAAACAAAGAGGTTCCAACTTGTATCTCACAGTAGTTGAGGCACATCGTAAATAATATTATAGAAATAACCGCACTTATTCAGAACTACGCAGAAACAAGATAATAACAAAAATAGACTTGTCAAAATACTTTTGAGCGCTACTGTACATAATATGCTATATACACCTGTTCACAAAGGTTATACGTCCACTTGAACCGCATTAACCAAAGCTACGTTTAATTAAAAAGTTTTTAGGAGCGTAAAAATTGGAATAAATTTTCTATTGCCGCGGTGATAAAAATACAGTGAATATATGTTAGTATGTATGGACGGCAGACAACACTCCCGCAGTCAGCGCGCCGCTCCCGCACTACCCACCTACAAGTTGTCAAAGAACAGTACCATTGGCAAGTTCACTCGATTACTGTACGTATTTTTTTTTCAATTTTTCATGACTTTACGGTTATATTTGTACGCAAGCGGAAGGAATCTTGCCTAAGCCTATTTTCAAGACATGATGAGTGGCGGAACTCAACAATGTGAAAATAAAAACGTAAGGTCTTACAAGTGACAAAGCTAAGTCTTAACCTAAAGTCCGCCGACGCATATGAATATAACACCTCTCGTGTTATAAGTTTGATGCATCTGTCTGTGGCATCTAAATAAATGAACCGATTGAAGAAAGAAAAATTGTTCATCGTGATAATTCTAAGCTACATTTTAAATAAATAAGATCATCAGTTTTAGAGCTACCAGCTGAGACGAGGTGATGTGATTTTTGGGTCGAGGATTTGTAAAAAATGTCAATCTTAGTTATATTTATTAATTTATTACCATTTAGATAATAAACAATGTTGTTAATAACGCATACCGTAAATAATATTTGAACCGGTTTTTATATGTATTAAGAAGGTGATCGATCAAAGTTACAAGTCAGCAGGTCTCTACTGCGGGTTACAAGTCACGGGGCGATTCAACGAAATTTATAGCGCTCCTTCGAGATTACGATCGTTGTGAACTACTCAATCGTTAGAAACTAAAATAAATATTTTTTTGTAAAAAAATATTTATAGCCAGCCCATACAATAATATTGCTAATTTTATTTATTCAACTTTGTTATTGATTACTATAATAAATATTAAAAAAAAATCCTTTATGGACACATTTTTATATTATAATTATCTTCTTTTTTTGTCTGATATTATTTGCCTGTGAACTTTTCTTCGTCAACCAATTATTTTTAACTATCTATTTTGATAACTATTAATATATTTAACAGCACAATATTTAAACGTTAAATTTATAGCATAATGGAATGATACCTAACGAAACCGAATTTATGAAAAAATAAGCTCAAAAATGTTATTAATTATAACATTTCTTTTTTGATTCACCATTCAAATACACTTTTAAAAATATTAGTATTGTGCTAGCTAACTGTGTAGTACCTGCCTACCTCATGTATTTTTCAGAGATTAATCTACTAATATGTAAATATTTCAATAGTTTATAAAATCAGCTTCTGTAAAAAAAACCTGCAAATATACTAAACAACTCAAAAATACTGAACATACATGGAGTGAAATGGATAGGCAAGGAGGTCACCTACCGAAGGCCCCGGTCGAGCCGTCGATCGAGTTACACTCATATATTTAAGATCAAAATTCAAATTTACTTGAAATTTATGTTTATTTAGATTAGTTCAATCGAGTATAATAAAAATAGAGAGTGGATTATCAATACAATATATATTCTAAAATATATGTATAAGTTTTTATTTTAAAAATTCTGGAAACCCTT
>DWMZ01002043.1:0-14817 GCA_018249855.1 Eueides tales michaeli | reverse complement strand
AGTTGTACTAATTACAAATCTTGATACGCATGAAAACGACCACAATATGGCGGCGTTTCCCCCTTGCGTAAGATTTGTCGCTTACTTTGGTCATGTTTAATTAGATTTTTTTATTATTTTCAGAATATTATTTAATATGCCCTAAGTAAAAATACTTAAAAATATTTTTGTTTTTTGCGATTGATATTCTATTGAAATTATAATTTGTTCAAATAAAACAAATTTATCCGGATTATTCCAAATTTATGGGAAAAAAATGTTTTAAAATCAAGATAAGTTATTAATCCGTTCATTTTTTTTTTCATTTAATACCCTTTTTTACTGTTACACAGTATAAAATATTAAAATTGCCCATCATATGAAAGGCTTTTTAATATATTTTTTACTTTTTTATATTTTTATATTCTTCATAAGAATTTAACAACGTACGAGTATATGCGATTACATAAACGTATTAACGTATAACACACACCGTTTCTTTAACACAACCATATCCAATTTTTTATACATCTCTCTTATTATGTTGACTATCACTACTTTAAGATGATGTTTTATTTAAAATAGAAAAATTTTAACGACAACCGAACTTAAATTAAAACTTAATTGAATATCGTAACTTCTCCCTTAAACATTGATACACACGAAAATGTCAATAAAATGGTTACTATTCCATCTCGTGTCGTACCGTAAATGATGCGTCGACTCGTAGCAAATTTAAAATCACGCCGAAATTTTTAAAATAATAGATATTCTATTATGACTTTAAATCAATGTACAAATACCCTATTTCTACTATTTTAATATAGCAATTTAATTTAATTCTACCCATCACAATGAACAACGAATAGATAAGTCGCAATTGTATTGTTTATTGTAATAAATTTATATTTCTTTACCAGATATTCCACATTTTTATTTTTTATGTCAATGAAAAATATCTGCCTATCTGCACATTTTTAAATAAAGTTTTTTTTATATCTTATCGTTTAGCTTGGCCGTTATTATTGTTCGTGGGATGTTCCATATCTTCGTTTTTAGTATGTCAATGTAAAATGCTCATCATGCTCAATAACTTTTGTTAAAATATCATTTTATTATTACTTATACTTTGGCTGGACCTTTATGATTGTTTATGGGATGTTCCAGATCTTCAATTTTAATATGTCAATGTAAAATGCTCACCACGCTCATTAACTTTTGTTAAGACAGTATCTCAATATTTATCACAGTAACTATAACAGCTACCACAACTTGATTCCTTTATTAATTTGTATCGTGGAAAAATAATATATATTTAAGGAAACAATAAATCCATAAATACTATTAAAAGTACCTCACTTTATAACCGTTCTTCAGAAAAATACATTTAAACACAATAACGTAAAGCAATGCCATTTAAAATCAAATCAAACATATTTATTGAATTCTACTATAACATTTTTCACTTGAAATACCTTGTAGTTTCATATGAAGTCAATTAAAATTATATTAAAACAGAAGTAAGTCCTTCGTAGCGCAGAGGTGCGCGTTTGTCTGTAAATACGACGGCTTACAGTTCGATTCTCTATAAATTAATATAATATCAAACATGGAATATAATAATACCAAACATTTTCATTTTTTCGTTATGTGAACTAGACAAAGAGCAGGGTTGAGATCCGTTACTTAAAACGCATTTTTTTGAAAATAGAGCAGAATTCGGGACAGAGACAGGTTGTGGGTTTGATCTCTACTCGAAGAAATAATATATTTAATTAATCATTATGTATTTTATTTCCGTACCCTGGTAACAGGGCAAGGCACGGAGTTGAGTTTTGATAATCAACCCAAAATGACTCAATTTCGGAGGAAAGGAGTATCCTAACGCTAGGTTTCCAAGTTTCGTCTGCCTATTTTCTCATGTGCGGAATACAATGTCAGCTTTAGCTGTCTTAATAATAAATGTCGTTACCTACCGTACGTAACCTACCCTGCTATAGATGGGATGTAAAAATAAAAAAATATAGCATTTGAAATTTATATGAATAAGAAGTACAATCGTGTTGTATTAGCAATTGGATTAATAATTCCGTCCGTCTGCTCTAGTTTCTGGATAAACCACACCGCCGACATATCACAGTGCACTGCAGAGAGCAGGTTAATCTCGGTTAGACGTCACGATGTTATTATACCATAAAATGCTTATTGTGTGTCTTTGATATTTTATATTTTAAGTATAATAATCAATTATTGTAGTACTGCACAGTATAGCCAACTGTAACCTTTGGTTGGGAGTTCAATTCCCACTCTGGCTACGAGAATGTCTGACTGGTCTATTAACGACACTGCACCTAGTTCTACGAGTGGAATTGAAAAGTGACGGCAGAGAGTGCGGGCGATGGCGGTAGCAGATTCATTTCTTCATTCTGTACTTGTAATTACAACATTAAATATTGCACTCTTGTATACATTGTCGGGTTGACTGCAGGTATATCTTAATATATGTATATGATTCTTTTACTACGCCAATTTTGAAAAGGCAGCTCTCCCTGATTAGGCACAGGGCACTATCACCAATAACGTCGTTGAGTTCAGCTACTCAATACCCAATGTCTAGAATAGAATATCTGTTCCCTTCCAAAGAAAAAAATATGAAGAATTTGGGGAATAATTCTATTAATCCTATTGTAGTGCTGTAGCGGTATGCCTTTAACACAACGACAGCTAATGCTATACATTTTAAATGAAACACTTTTAAACGGATTAATCGCGTATATTGAATTTTAAACATTTTTGGAAACCCGACGTTTCAGTCTACCCGTGACCACGGACTACTGTAAAGTGTTCGAAACGTCGGGTTTCCAAAAATGTTTAAAATTCAATATACGCGATTAATCCGTTTAAAAGTGTTTCATTTAAAATGTGTAACAATCGCGAAAATCAAAGATACTATTAGCTAATGCTATATTTTGATGAATTACTAATTTAGTTATTGGAGACCATTGTGACGTAACGGTATACCCATTTTTGTCAAATATATCGACATTTTTAAAAAATATATTCTTTTTTATAATTTTGAAAATATATTTACGTTGATCATAAAAAAAACATGAATTAATCTTGTATCTTTCTATGTAAATTAATTCAATATGACGTCTATGTGAACACATTCGCCGGTAAGTGAGGCGTGGACATGATTTACGTTTGTCGCTACGCTACGAGGCGACGCTGCTATGACGCTACGACTGCTACGGTATTGCGTAGCATCTATTTTGTATTAGAGAAATATATGATATTGTCAAATGTTTCTTTTCATTTCTAATATTAATAAAGTAATAAAGAGAAAAAATATAATTGTTATTTTTTTATTTTAAATAGATGAGGTACCCTGCACAATTCAAAGTAGCCAGAGGGACCTAAAAACTAAGTGTAAAGACCCTTCCATATTGTTCTCCACTCTCAATCGAATTCGAAACACTGCGAGTAGAGTATTGGAATTTAACGCCGAGCTAGCTCTTGTTACTAGAGATGTATGATATAAAAGTATAAAATATTTCGTTTTAGTAAGTGGGTATCAAGCTCACAACCAGTTGCATTTACAGTCGCACGGTTGTGTGCATGTAGCCCTGATGGTTTACACTTATAAAATAACACAAGATATTTTATAAGTGTGTGTTGTGGAATATTTGTTTTTGTCTTAATACCAATAAATTGTTCTTACAAATAAAAAATGTGATTGACATGTAAGATATATATGATTGCTTATTCTATCAGCAAAAGTATAAAAAAATATAATTTATTATAAACATTAATGCGAATAAACATAACTCCCTAAAAGTAACTCAGGCACTTGTCATAAATTACCTTTTTTAAATACGCTATACGCCTAGATAAAAGCAGAAATATATCTCCCATCATCATGAAAGCATCTTCCAATGCAGATAAAAATAATATAGAATAGACCAAGTTCATGTTAATACGACTTATAAACTTTCGCGAAGAAAGTGTTTTTACAGCGCACTCCTCTCTCCAGTCAGGGCCATTGTTACCGATGGCGGGTCTCTTGATTGACAGTTCTATTTATGACGCCGGATGTATTTACATAACATTTTGACATCATTTTGTACAAGAAAAGTTTGGTGATATATGTGTGTTTGTCTGTCACGTGTGTAGCGGAGCGTAGTTGAGTGTGAGTGGGTGAAACGTTAATACGTGATTGTGTTACTTAGGCTTATGACTCAATATGAAGTGAGGTATGTATAGTCCATATTATTTATTGATATAATATAATTTTTACTTATTAATCAGTTCGTATGTAGGCGTGATCGTAACACCAATCTTTAATAATTGGGTAAATTAAACCATTTACTAAGACCTTAGGGACGGACCTAGTCGTGAAGTAGGTGCAGAAATGTACGACTGTAATCATAACTTTGTAAACTGTAAGCCAGTGGGTGAGGGTTTGATTCCCTAAAAATTAAGTTAAATATTTAATATTCTCATTTACTTTGCATTCGTTGATTTCTCCCACACTCAACACCCTTTCTCTTAATTTAATGGGAACAAAATGTCTTAAAAGTTTTTCAAGTTCCCTCTGCCTAACATACAGCGTGAAACTAAAAATATAAACAAGATTTTTCGTTTCCTGTATTTAAATTAAAATTCATTTGCAACACATGTGTGTAAGTCATTTTTAAGCGCCATCAGCATCAAATCAGATATACTTCTAATCAACGGCGTGCTTTGCAATTTTTCTAATTTACACTTTACAATTTTACAATAGAAAATCAACCTTATATACGATAACTATAGAATATAATATGAAATAAAGGATGTATCTAGGGAAATTACGTGAGTGACAATGACACATGACACAAATTGAAATAAGTAGTTGCGTCAGATTTTTATATTTTATGTGCAATATGTTTGTCAAAATTTGACATATTTCACTCTTATTACTATATAGCAATAATAAAAGTTAAGTGAGTGTTCTTAACGTTAAGATTATCTTTATGCTTTATCACGCACAGTTTAAAGTATGCTGAGGGAACCTGGGAACTTAGTGCTAAAACACTTGTTTCCCTTGAAGATACAGTCTTACCGTTCCAGTCTTCACTTTCCACGAAATTCTGGAGGCATGACGTGTTGATAAGTGAAGCTCAACGTCGCGCTTTGCCTCGTTGCCGAAGCGAAAAACTAAAAATGTTAAGCATTTAGTTTGGCACACTCGTGTCCCTGCGCCACTGTGACGCCTCATAATAGAAAATTCGGACACTAAAATATAATTACCAAACTACATTGAATATATTTAATAATTTATATGCATAAAATAACAGGAAAAAGTAAAGAATGTATTATTTAATGGTATCTTTGATTTTAGCGATTGTTACACATTTTAAATGAAACATTTTTAAACGGATTAATCTATACGCAGCACTTCATTTGTGTGTGCGTGGTACAAATATACAACACTTTACAGTAGTCCGTGGTCACGGGTGTTCGAAACGTCGGGTTTCCAAAAATGTTTAAAAGTCAATATACGCGATGAATCCGTTTAAAAGTGTTTCATTTAAAAATGTATTATTTATTTTTATTTATTCATCTTCCATACATTGTGTTTTTGCGTAATTATATTTGTACCACGCACACACAAATGAGGTGCTCGTGGTGCAGTAACAAGACATAGTGGCTGATTGTAACTGCTATAGTTGCGTGCTAAATCATTATTCAAATAGCTGTTCTTATTAAGCTATATTCAATATCTCAATAATTAAAATGCGGCGTACACTTCTGCCACTTTAAACACAATGTCTAGGAAGTGAAAAGTGGGAAATAGAGTGTCTTGACACTTAGTTTCTTCTATAAAATTGTATAAAAAAACAAATAACAACAAAATAAAATTAATAAGAACAACATTTTGAACTAACAAAAAGCGCCACTAACTCGAAATAACTACATAAATAACGTACAACGTTAACATATCATGTACCGATTGCCTGACGCTTGATATTGTGTTTGTAGTTAACATGCTATTATTACCAACAAATGTAATTACACCTTTCACTAAATAGCGTTAATTAAATAATTGTTTGCCTAGTCTAGTGGTGAGCGGGCACTGCCTGTGTAAATTTGAAATAAGGCCAATTATATACGATCATTATTAATAATGAACATATCATTTGTTGTATGCCTTTTGATTGTATTTGCGATAGTTGTCAGTTAGATACTTTTCTATTTAAATACCTACATATGGCAGAGTAGGCAGATGGAACTTGGGAAAATTGGGTGCGGATCTAACCCACTACCTATGGTGTTTATAGATGCGCACATGTACCTCCGCGCCACGACATGCCTCAAAAAGTTAAAAAAAGTAATAAATTATAGATATTTAATGTAAGAAATGATCACAAATATATTTTTGTAATGTGTTTCATACAAACTGAGTGAATACGCCTGCAAATTTAAGTTTGTTAACTTTACTCACCGCGTAATCAAAACCTTTAAGGATTTCCCGTGAAATTTAATTTATGACATTTGGCAAAGAAATAATATGAAACTTATTTTTATATTGTAAATATAAAAAAGTTGGTAAAGAGTCCTCGATAGGTGAGTCTGACTTCCAATTGGATGATCGATTGAAAAAATATCATATTTAGCAATATTAGCACATGTTATTTATAGATGATATAAGGCATTGGATGGCGCAGGGACACAAGTGTGCGGCTGTAAACGAGACAGGTTGTAGGTTCGATCCCCACTCCAGGAAATTGTATATATTTTTATTTCTTTACAATGCTAACAAAGCAAAACGCGGCGTTGAATTTCGCCACTCAACACGCAATGCTTAAATTTTGGCTGAAAATGGAAAACGGAAATGTTTTAATTGAAATAGAGTGTGTTAACATTTGATTTTCAAGTTATCAGTGTAATGTGTGGAAAATAGCATGAAACTGATAAAAAAAATTGATGAAGAACTGTAGTACGTAATTAAAATATTTTTAGTCTTCAAACTTATAATACACAAATAAAGCTAAAGAAAGCAGGTTCCCCAGAAATATTGTTAAAAATTTTAGCAAAAACAGCACGGAGCGGAATTTTCAAGACTAAAAACAACTATATAGAATATTTTTTTGGAAAAACACCATTTATTTTATAAAGTAATAAATATGTTACAAAAATGTACTTCAATGGTTATTATGCCCAATATGACTTATTAAGGGAGTAACTGATTGTAAATATCAGCCCAGCAACAGTATAATGACCCTTAACGTTCCTAAGCCCAGTTTTGGAACCTAAAGATCTGTGAAAAGCTTGATACCTTAGTCTATTCCAATACACCTTTGAGTCGTCGAATGAACATAAAATTATAATGTCAAATGTATAATTAAATTGTTATAAAACCTGGTAGCTATCTTGTTCTTTATTAATTAGACATAATTTCCATACATATTTATCCTTTAAATATTCTTAAACAGCGTAATAAGTTTTTATAGTCAGTATTGTTTCTATCTGCTATATACGTGGCATTCCAATATTGTCCGGTTTTGTCGAAATAACTTTCCACGCGTCACGCAACATGATTCGTCGAAAAGCACGCCTTTCTTTGCCTTAAAAGGCGACAACGAATCTGTAGCTTCTCTAGTGTTACTTATCATTATTCACGGGGTCTGAATGCAATATAAATTGATAGGTAGTCGAGTAGCGCTGCATCGCGGAGCAAATCATGGATAATATAATTTTCGTTAAGAGAGTGCTCCTTGTCTATATCTATACGTATATGCTTATATTGCAAAGTGAAAAAGTTTGTTTGTTTGTTTGAATGCACCTATCTAAGCAACTACATGTATGTTTTAAAATATTGTTTTTCTAGATCGAGGAAGACTATAGGCTGTTATCACACTAATATCCTCTTAAGTAAAATTTCAATAAAAAAATATATCTGATATTAAGCAATTCCATTCTTTATATTTTACCTGAATTCAAAACATTATGTGTTCATTAACGGAACTCAACGTCACAGTCTAATGAAATGTTTAAAAAACTATTTATACCATTTTTTTAAGTTATTCAGCCAAACTCAAATATGAATGTTTGTATCTTTATAAAGATTTCACACTTCAGTGCCAATAAGGAAATGTTTATTAAAAATTCTCTACATTTATTTTTGTATATTTCTTTTCAACGACGACTTAAATTCACGACTGAATAAATTCAATATAAGATTTATGCAATTAGACTTTTAAAAGCTCTTTTAAATAGCTAATTTCCAAGAAGTCAGTTATGGACATTACTAAGCCACTACTGGAAAAAAATAAGTAAAGTAACAGCATTTTTTTCTATAATTTAGAACGAGCCGAAAACTGAAAAATTTCCGAGACATTGTCTGTTAAATGTCGGAATTAAACATCTTGTAATGTCTTTCACCACAGCGAGAAAATATTAATAAAACACTCTCCTAATTGAGAATCGAACCCACAACCGACGCATTTACTAATCGACGTAATTACTTAACCGTACGCTATTTATATGTATTTATAAGCATAATAAAACCAAAATGTTCAGCCTTAAAAAACTATAGTGGTCCCAACATAAGCTGCCCGCTCCAAGCTTGGCACGTTACGAGACGGCGCTGCCAAGACAGCGCTGTACTTCAGAGGTAACGTATTTATCTTATAATGGACTTAACCAAATACTGCGATGAATTGGACGAGGTGAAATTGGAGAAAGAGGTGAATTATGTGGATGAGATGTTGTACGTAGATTGTGCAATAGGTTTTCTTTGTTAGTATTATTATATTTTGTTTAAAATATAAGTTACTTGAGGATTGATATGGCGCGTGCTACTGTAAACGTGAGAGGTTGTGGGTTTCATTCACATTAGAGAGAGAAATTTTCAATATTTTGTATTTCCTTCCGCTCTTGTAACGCAGGAAACAGAGAGAAGCAAATGCCATTTTTTAAAGACACGCTAAATTATTTGAATATAAAAAAATTCATAATCCATTCCCATAAGTTCCTCAGAAATGGGGAGAACCGGCGCAGGAAATAAAACGGGACTTACTAATTCACTTTTAATAGTTTATACCGATATGCCAATAAATTGTTTGACCGGTGGCTCATTCTAAATATACAAGTTAGCTCATGCAGCTCATACAGCGTAGATATAATTGATTACACCGAAACTTGATTACTAATAGCCTATATATGACTTTCCTCGGTAAATGGACTATGCAAAGTAAAAAAATCTCAATCAGATCAATTTCTATCGTTCAATAAAACATTCAACACAGACCAACAACAGAAATAACAAGTTTAATATAGATTTAAAATGTATCTTAATGTGAAAAAGCGTATGTTGTTATACTATATCGTATTTCACGCGTAATTCGATGTAATCCATTCTATTTATGCTGGAATCTATGATAAAGTTGTAACAAACATTCTACATTAAAATTATTAGTAATAAGGGCCTTTTGTAAGGCGAAGGCATAAACATGCGACTGTAAACACATGACAATTCGACCTAATTTCCTTACTCTGGTAGCGAGGCAAGGTGCGGCGTTGAGTTTTATCACAAAACACGCAGTATCTCTTAAATTTAGCAGAAAGTGGGAAACGAAAGTATCTTAACGGAAACAGAGTGTGTTAAAATTTAGTTCCATACCCATCTATAGATACTAAAAATTGTATTAAAACAATAAACGGCAAGTTTCTATAATAATTTAAAATTTATGTAAACTTTGTTTCAATTCTTAATTTGTGTTCGATTTAAGATTAAAATAAAACCCCATACTGATATTCTCTAAGAACTAGTTTTATAAGGATCATTAACCAAATTATTAGTCTAGTCGTGGATATCTAAAACAAAATAGTTAATAAAGTAAACGTAGCGTGTTACCTGAGAGGATGACGCTATCTCTTATTTTACCGAAGCATATGCAAAGTAGATGTAGCGGATGCTGCATCTCGGAGATTTCCTTGAGAGTAAAAATATTTATAAAAGAGTGTATGATGTGTAATTACGTTTGTAGAGCGCTTGAATGAGCTCGGATTTCTAGGTACATATAATTTTGTGAATTATATTCATACAAAGTGTATCAAATGCTTGAGGTCGATGGTGGTTACATACAGGGTTAAAGAGTATTTGGATTATTTTATTTTTCCCGTTCTGATACATGAATTACTACGTTGACTTCCGTCTCTGAATATTTTTTTGGAAAAACACCATTTATTTTATAAAGTAATAAATATATTAAAAAATGTACTTCAATGGTTTTAATGCCCAATGTAACGTATCAAGGGAGTAACTGACTGTAAACATCAGCCCAGCAACAGTATAAAGATCCTTAACATTTCTAAGCCCAGTTTTGGAACCTAAAGATCTGTGAAAATCTTGATACCTTAGTCTCTTCCAACACACCTTTGAGTCATCGAATGAACATAAAATTATAATGTCAAATATATAATTAAATTGTTATAAAAGCTGGTAGCTATCTTGTTCTATATTAATTAGACATAATTTCCACACATATTTATACTTTAAATATTCTTGAACAGTGTAATAAGATTTTATAGTCAGTATTGTTTTTATCTTCTCTTTACGTGGTACTCCACTCTCCATTGTGCGGTTTTGTCGGAATAATCCACGCATCACGGAACGTGTTTGTTCAAAAAGAATCGTCTAGGTTTTCCTTAAAGGGCGACAAGGAATCTGAAACCACGCTCTAAGTATTTTTTTTTCTCAGCTTCACGCTGTATCTCATCTCATATGCACATGGCAGGGTAGACAGAGGGAACTTGGGAACCTAGTGGTAAGACACTCCGTTCCACTTCCGTTCCCCACTTTCCCCCGAATTTGAGGCATTGTGTGTTGAGTGGCGGAACTCAACGCCGCGCTTTGCTTTATTACTAGAACGAAGAAATGAAATATTAAATAAATATTTAAATTAAAAATATTAAATATTTCATTTATTCGAGTGGGGATCGAATCCACAACCTGTCGGTTACAGTCACACGCTTGTGCCGCTGCGCCACGACAGGCCTAAGTATTATGAATATAATACAACTTGATAGGTAGTCGAGTAGCGCTGCACCGCGGAACAAATCATGGATAATATAATTTTCGTTAAGAGAATGCTCCTTGTCTGTTATCTATATGTATTTGTCTATGCTTATATTGCATAATCAAAGAGTTTGTTTGTTTGAATGCACCTATCTAAGGAACTACTTGTATGTCTTAATATGTTGTTTTCCGAGCTCGAGGAAGACTATAGACTGTTATCACACTATAATCCTATTAAGTAAAATTTCAATTAAAAAAAACTCTAGATAATAAAAATTAGAGAATTGTGTTTTATGAGTCATTAGAAAGTGCGCTACAAACATATAACTATATGACAACAAGTAACCAATTCAGTATATTAAATAAGTAATCATGTAGCTCAACCGGCACAAGTTTACAGTCACAACCATGTGACTACTCCATTAAATAAAATAATTTATATTTTAATTTCTTCGCGTTAGTAAAGAGGTAAAGCGCGGCATCGGGTTCCATCATTTAATATGCAATGCCTTAAAACGACGGAAACTTGTAAGGGAATGGAGTGTCTGGCATGCATGTCATGCCATGTCCTGTCTTGCCATGTGCGGACACAACATTTTAAAAAAAAATATAGTACTTTTAAAATGTGATTATTTCATCTTCACATACATTTTCTACTGTAAATTATCTCTGCGTGTCACAATAAGAAAATCGTTCTCTTGAACGAGCTTCCTGAGTCAAGTCTAGATCTAAAACGTCATCTGTCTCACCTAGAATCATTTATAACTGGGAACCGCAGCGGCGGCAAACGATGATAAACTAGAGGAGGGTACCGTCATAATTTGAAGATTTTACTTAATTATGTTTGTCAATTTCTAGGAAAATCTAAAGACCCTCATTTTTATTGAAAATGTTCTACTTTAGTCTATTATTTAATGAAAAGCGCATTTACATACCTACTACCTACAATACATTAAAGTAATTTTATGAGTGACGCAACTAAACGCCCCATACAGTCGAAAGAAATACTTAAGAAACAATTTATTTAATTTAGTTATTCAGCCAAACTTAAATATTATTGTTTGTAACAATAAGGCTTTACAAAGATTTCACATTTCAGTGCTCAGCAGGAAAAGTTTATAAAAAAATTTCTATATTTATTTTTATATATTTCAACTACCTCTTATCACTGTACCCAACGACGACTTAAATTCACGACTGAATAAATTCAAAATAAGACTTATGCAATTAGACTTTAAAAAGCTCTTTCAAATGACTAATTTCCAAGTAGTCAGTAATGTCTGTAAGCTACTACTGAAAAAAAAATAGTGAATAAATATATGTGAAATCTTTTCTAAAACAGCGTTTTTTTACTCTATAATTCAGAATGTGTCAAAAAGTGGAAAATTTTAGAAAAACATTGTCTGTTGAATGCCAGAATTAAATATCGTGTGATGTCTTCTTCCTAAAGCGAGAAAATATTAATAAAACATTCCCAAGTGAGAATCGAACCTACAACCGACTCACATTTACAATCTATTATATCTATTTATAAGCATAATTAAACCAAAATGTAAAGCCTTACTACTGTTTATTGTAGCAACATAAGCTGCCCGCTCCAAGCTTGGCACGCTCCGAGGCGGCGCTGGCAAGACAGCGCTTAAGAGGTAACGCATTTATCTTATAATAGTCTCAAATATTACGATGGATGGAGCAAGAGGTGAATTATGTAGATGAGAAGCTGCACGTAGATTGTGCAATGGGTTTTATTTATTAGTGTTACCAAAATAAAATTTGATATTTTGTTTACAATATAAGTAACTAGAGGCCTGATGTGGCGCGTGGGATTGTAAATGTGACTGGTTGTGGGTTTCATTCACATTGGAGAAATGGAAATATAGAATATTTTGAATTTTCTTCGCTCTGTTAACACTGGTTTCGCTAAAAAATCATTAGCACGCTAAATTATTTGAGTTTTAATAAATTATAAAACCGGCACAGTGAATACAACGGGGTTAATTAACTCGTATGTATTAGCTTAGGTACACCAATTCTATAATATCAAAAAAATATGTTTAAATTTTTTCCTTCGACCGTTTCGCCTACGTACGCAAGTATCTTAACGGAAACGAAGTATCATAACACTAAGTTTCTTAAGGCATTAAATATATATGACCCATATGTCGACACTAAAAACAGTCTTAAAACAATAGTAGTCAAGTTTCTAAAATAATATACAATTTTTGTAAAATTTGTTTCAATTCTTAATTCGTGTTCGACCTCAAATTAAAATAAACCCCATACCGATCCTCTCTAAGAATTAGTTTTATAAGGATAATTAAACAAGTTATTAGTATGTTCGTGGATGTCTCAAGCACAATAGTTAACAAAGTAAACGTAGTAAACGTGTTACCTGAGAAGACGTTGCTATCGCTTATTTTACCGAAGCATCTGCAAAGTAGATGTAGCGGATGCTGCATCTCGAAGATTTCCTTGAGAGTAAAAATATTTATAAAAGAGCGTATTATGTATAATTACGTTTGGAGAACGCTTGAATGAGCTCGGATGTCTTGGTGCATATGGTTTTGTGAATTTTATTTCTATTTTATTGTACTAAATGTAATAAATCATCGTGATAGTGTGTGACTATAATGGTGGTGGATATGGATTCGATCCCCAGAAACATTAATAGGAGTATTTAAAGACAAAACGGGTCGTTAATACGAAATGATTCGGAAATTTGAGAAAAATTAGGAAACTGATTTTCATTTGTCTAAGGCCTAGCTCTCTAACCTAGAGTTCTTTCAGCCATCCACCTGAGTGGGAAAAAGCATAAAGCTGAACCAAAGTTTTTATAAACTTTGTAAAATATGTAATCATTAGCTCAAAACTTCTAATGTTACAATGTCTTAACATGTTCTTTATTATCCGTTTAAGATTACGTATTAAGTACGAAAGATACAGAGAATACGATAAATAATAATTTAATCATAAAGATCACCCCATACTTGTATAGAACCAACAAATATCGCTAGTAGCATATTTTTCAAAGAAGCCATGAAGATGTCTTAAAAAATATGAATATAAATATTTTTTAGAAGTATATAAGCTTTACTTCTAGTGATCTCGTCGTCACCCGCGGCTGAGATCGCGTATGCTAAGTCAATGCAGGAACATATTACTGAGGTGCTTCTACAAAAACTGTTAACTTAAGCTAATATTTATAAGTAATTATTACAGGCCTTTCATGGGATTAAGGTATAAGAGTACAATTTTTAACGTGACAGACTGTGAATTTGACTCCCAGTCAAATAAATGAAATATTGATTTTTTTCATTTTCTCTTTCTGATAACGAAACGCGATATTGCGTTCCTCCACTTAACACACAATGCCTTAAATTCTGAAAGAAGCGAACGGAAATATCTTAATGGGAACAAAGTGACTTACCACTAGGTTCCCATGTTCCCTCTGCCTACCCTGCTATGTGTGAGATACAGCATGAAGCTGTAAAATGAACAAAATATTACTTCCTAAGTTTAAATATATCGTGTTCCCACCTTCGGTCGCGTCGTCGCTTCGATACGTGATGTAGATTTTATTTAGCAGTAAGGCGAGTGCGACCTCGCTTGTGATGCACATACTACAGCGAATTAATACCCACCTATGTTACTGTATAACATATATATATATATATATATATATATATATATATATATATATATATATATATATATATATATATATATATATATATATATATATATATATATATATATATATATATATATATATATAT
>DWMZ01002042.1:0-14820 GCA_018249855.1 Eueides tales michaeli | reverse complement strand
GTGTTCAGTTGAATTGAGATTTTAATGAGGAGAATAATTATTAATTGTAGTATTAATTAATATTTTATTATAATATCATTTATTAATGGTAAGAGTGGGAGGAGGAGGCCTCGGTTGAACTTCAAATGTATATATGATACTGCGGGTCAGGTAAAAAGTATGAGAACCCCCGGCGGGCAAGTATGAAGAGGTTGATGACAATGGACGAGGTGAAAGAGGTATGTCTAGACTGTAACGTTTGGCACTCCGCTCTCTCTGCCTACTCCACTATGGATTGAGCGTGAAGCTAATATCATGATTGACAGTATGAAAGCATCATACTGTAACCTCGACGAGTGTGGTGTGGATCCTTACTCGGAGAATATTTTCGTTTCCCCGTTTTGTTGGGCCGGTTGTTTTGAAGGATGACAAATTGATCCAACTAGCTTTCAGTTTTACAAAACATCAGTTGTTCGTGTTCTAAATCATTAAAAAAAACTACTAATATATCATTACAACACGAAGGAAATTCAATTGGATCAGTAGGTCCTAAAACCTGACTGTAACCGTTTATTTTTGCTATTTTTTTACATTTGTATGTATATAGTTCCTATATAAATTTTATTCCCAAAAAATACGATTTATTTTATTTAATGTTATTTTTTGAAACTAAATAATTCCTCAAAGCATATTTTGAGGAATTATTTACTTTTTTAAAAAGTATCATTACCTAATCCTTACGTTAGTTATTTATTTAATAGTATCTTTCTTTGATTTTCGTGATTGTTACAATTTTATTCGGATTAATCGCGTATATTGGATTTTAAAAAAAATTTCGACAACCCGACGTTTCGAATACTTTACAGTAGTCCGTAGCCACGGGTAGACATATTATTTATGTGTGACTGATAGTGTTTAAGTAATACATACTGATACTTTATTTTTTATTTATTTATTTTTAGCTTCACGCTATATCTCGCACCAGGCAGGTAGTCAAAGGGAACCCGGGAACCTAATGTTAAGACAATCCGTTCCACTTCCGTTCCCCACTCTCCGCCGAATATGAGGCATTGTGTGTTGAGTAGCGGAACTCAACGCCGCGCTTTTGCCTTATCATGATACTTTATCTAATTCTAATATCAAAACATTTTTTTTTGTGTAAATAAAATAAAATCATTACATCACAAATATATATAAAGTAAACCGAACAATACCTTGAAATTATTACATGACATTTAAATGAATCAAACCACCTTGTTATTCATTTTCCACCTGAATTGCTATAAGTAACGGAGATTAACGCTGCGTCGTCTTGCCAAATCAGAATAGAATTAATGAAAATAATGTATTGCACACCGTGGGAATGAAACACATAACTGGGGCATCCCTCAGCATCACTAAGGCTTTCATACGTTCATAATTTAAAATATGCGAAAATATATACTTATGTACACAAAATAAATAAATGATCATCAGAAATGAATATAAATTAATTAAATGAAACTTTTGCTCGACACGGCAAGTAAAATTGTTCTTGAGGCTAGATACACAGTAATTAAACAAGCTTAATTTTCTTGTACAAGTTATATTCGCGATGTTGGTGGAATATTTACAGAAAGTAACGGGTAAATATTGCGAACGTAGAGGTGGAAATCTTTTGTGCTAACAAAGTATGGAGTTTTGAGGTATTTTAAAGGGTCTTGATTCATTTATTTATTTATTTTTTTATATCGGCAGTGAAAATTAATGCTAAGTCTCTGTTCCTTATTTTAGTCACTTTATTTTTTTTATTATTTTTAGCTTCACGCTGTATCCAGCTCAAGGCAGGGCTCAGGGCAAGCATAGGGAACCCGGGAACCTAGTGTTAAAACACTCCGTTCCACTTCAGTTCCCCACTTTCCGCCGAATTTGAGGCATTACGTGTTGAGTGGCGGAACTCAACGCTGTGTTTTGCCTTATTTATTACCAGAACGAAGAAATGAAACATTATATATTTAAATTGAAATTATTAAATATTTCATATCCTCGACTGGGGATCGAACCCATAACCTGCCGGTTACAGTCACACGCTTGTGCGACACGACAGGCCACTTTAAATTTAATTGTGGATAAAAGTTTAATTCCATTTTTTTTCTTCACTTCGTATTCCGCAGGTAGCAGGGTAGGAAAAGGAAAATCAGGAACCTAATGCTCTATTATTATTGGAACACTTCCGTTTTTTTTAATTTTAGAATTCAGTCTCCTGATATGAGGAAACGTTCTGTAAACTGAAAATAAACTCATTATAATAAAATAAAAAAGGCCTTAGTGGCATATCGGCACACCATCATATGACTGTAAAAGCGACAATTGTGAATTTGATTACTACTCGGAATACTTTATAACAACAACATATAATATTTAACGAAACTTAAAGAAAAACTCCCAACATACAAAATCACTACATCACCTTAGCAAAATGCTTTTGTTATAGCTCTTAAACCGTTTATCCTATTCTAAGAACTACCGCGATGAGAAAATCGTACTATTTAGGAGCTATATCGCCACGGACAGACATACAGGTCGAACTTATAACATTTAATTTTTCATTCAAAAAATCCACTTCCACAACAGCTTACCATCGACAACGCCACTTAATTTGAATACAGCGCAAGCGAGTGTTTAATAAAACATTCAGTTTGATTTACATCGTTACAAATCTCTACCTTTTGGCGTTGGTTGCTCGCTCGCGCAGTGTAAACACAACCTTGCTGGTGCGTTCCGTATACTTTTAATTTCGAATATTCAAATAGGGTGGAATTAAGATTTCTATGGAAATTTATTTATATTCTTGCGCAGCGGCACAAGCGTGTGACCGTAACCGACAGATTCTGGGTTCGATTCCCCAGTCGAGGAAAAGAAATATATAATATTTTCAATTTAAATATTTTAATGTTTCATTTCTACGCTCTGGTTTTGAGGCAAAGTGCGGTGTTAAGTTCCGCCACTCAACACGCAATGCCTCAAATACGCCGGAAAGTGGGGAACGGAAGTGGAACGGAGTGTCGTAACACTCAGTTCCCGTGTCTCTGCCTACCCTGCCTCGTGCGGGATAGAACGTGAAACTAAAAAAAAATTGAAGCTTTATTGTATGTGTGTAATAATATGCAAGGGCTGTTTCATTTCCTCGCTCTGGCACTAGTTAGACTTGTCTCTCATTTCCTCTAGTACCAGACGAAGTTTTGGGTTCGGTTCCCATTTGGGGGAGTGAAATAATTTAATATTTTAAATAAATAATCTTCTTAATTTTAAATACGGTGTTGAGCTCCGTCACTCAATACGCGATGTCTCGAAAATTGGGTAAATAGTAACGAACTATATGTCTCATAAATAGATTTTTTCAGCCTACCACGTTTGATTATTTGCCTCAAGCACGGTCTCATGAATATAATTAAAAAAAAAAAAACATTTGCCCTCGTGAGAATTGAACACACAACACCAACATTTTCAGTTAAACGCTGTCCCGGTACTGTAAATGCGTCTTTTATATTTCATTCTAGTCAGAAAATCATTCTGTATCCTACATATTGTATGTGTTGTCTCATTACTTCGTTACAAGAGCAAGAGAATCTAAATAAAAAATATTCATACCTCCACATGAGTATCGAAATTACAACCCTTACATTTACACTAACATATATGGCTACAAAACCATCAAATTCAAATTTAAATTCAAATATTTTTATTTCATATAATAAGTTACAAACTTCGTTTTTTTGAACGTCAAACAATTTACTACCAGTTCACCAAAGTTACTGCCTCAGACCTGAGAAGAACTGGCGAAAGAAACTCAGCGGGACATGTCTTTTTTTTAATCAAAACTTTACATCATATATCAGGTTCCTAAATGTTCCCTATTATTCCCTTTCACGTCCAATATACTAAAATTTATAGTATCAGTACAGTAAGCAATAACAGGCGACCCGAGCCCTGCACCGGTACGTTACAAACACCTCCTAATAAAAATTCCTGTGAATCAATATGATCTTTTTTACGCTTGTTCTATTGTATTTTATTTTGTTATACGCCTCTGTGTCGTGTTAAAGGAACAATTCTGGGATTTGTTGTTGGATGGGCTCTTTTTGATCGTTTAATTTGTGTTTTTTTTTTCAACTATTCATGTTTCCTTCTTCTTCAGCTTTTCACAGTATCATGCACATGGTGCTTTAGACAAATGGAACTTGGGACCTAATTTTAAGCTTAATTTCCTCTAAGCCAGAATTTCGTTCCCTACTTTCCGCCAAATTAGAGGCATTACTTGTTAAGTGACTGAATCCAAGTGAAAGGAAAACCTCACTCCACCGGGTAATTGAATTATTGACCTTCACTTTCTAATTCACTTTATTTACACTGCATTTAATACTATACACTTTACACCACTATATTTTACTTTGCTATCACTGAAAAAACTTTAACCTTGTCTGCAATTACTTAGAACTATTCAATGCTGATACTACGTTGGGAATGAATCCGTTAATACTGATTTGAGGTCTTTATATAACCCAAGCTTAACGGAAGTTCCTTACATTTTAATTATAATTTACAATAAACAGTTACAGTGCTGTACTTTAACAATATATTTTATTTAAGACTTACAAATCATTAATTATGGTATTACATTTAAATCCCACAAACTCAAATTGTATTAAACATATTATTTGTTTTTAAATTATGAACATTAATAGAACTATTTATAATTTTAACCTTCACTTCCTGCAAACGTACAACTAATAGTTTCCTATTATTTTACTAAGCAACTCAATTTTTTAACCACCATTAAAATATTTAATTTACAACACATATTCAATTATTAATGCGTTTTATTTATATTTTGTAGCAATGTCATAACACCTTCTTTTATTTTAACACTATGTTTCAATAATCATAACAACATCTCATTTGCTTTTAATTCATAATTAATACTACCGCTTACACAAGACGGTGGAAAAAAAGGTACATAATTGTATAATTTGGTAGACCTCCAAATTATACAATTATGTACCTTTTTTTTCAACTTCACGCTGTATCCCGCACAGGACAGGGTAGGCAGAGGGAACTTGGGAACCTACTCCGTTCCCCACTTTCCGCCGAATTTGAGGCATAACGGGTTGAATGGCGAAACACAAAGCCGCGCGCTTTGCCTTGTTACCTGAGCTCAGAAATGAAAACATTAAATATAAATATTGAAAATCGACTGGGGATCGAGCCCACGACCTGTCGGTTACAGTCACACCCTTGTGCCGCTGCGCCACGACAGGCCTCAATTATAAGCACAAAATCACAAATCGAATTTAGTTTCTTAGATTTTAATGGTACTTTAATGGTTAAAAAAGTTGAACTAATAAAAGAATAAAGGCTTGTAAAAATACCGACAGTAATTATTTTTAAAATATCAAGACTATTCCCTTTCTACAGTACAGCAGTAAATAGAATACACGTTGAATCCGTGTTCTATCTTTGCGATTTGCATGTCCTGCGTTAGTGTGAGAACAATGTGTTGTTACTATGTAGTTGTATGTGTATGTGTGAGTGTGATTATTTATACCTATATCTTATATAGTATATTTCTGTATCTGAAATTATATGAAAAATTTACAAAAATTGAGGCCATTGAAAATATTAATTATTTTCATTTCCTTGCTCTGATAATTAGGCAAAGTGCATTGAATTCCAACACTCAACAAATAGTTTCTCCAGAATTCAGCGATAAATGGAGAAAGTGACTTAATGGAAACGGAGTATCTTAGCACTAGATTTCCATATTCTTTCCGCCTACCCTACTATGTGTTTATAATTGTAGTTATTAAAAATAAATACTTTTGACTAAACCTAATATAGTGTTTTATATTATATAAAATATTTAAGCTCAATAATATTCTCCTACACTCCCTAACCCCAAGCTTCATGTATACATTGTCTACTTATCACGAAAGACTTTTACATACAAATATATATATTATAGATAAAAAATAATCACCAAACAAAGTCACATAAATAAAGTAGTACCAATCAAAACTAGCTCAGTGTGAGTATTCAAATGATCACAGACGCCTGTGTAGGTGACGATTGACATAAAAGGAGGCTACGTAAATCGTAGGGTCTGAATGGTTCGTACAAACGCTTAAAGCTTAAAGCTATTTATTGGCACGTACTGGATACGCAAAAATTCCAATAAAAAGTCGCCCGCCCTGCGGAATGCATATTGAAAAGAATAATGTTTAATTTGCACGATCAACGGCCCGGCTGATTTATTTTTTGTATACACGATTAGTATTATATTGTAATGATGTTGAAGGATCGTTGTTTTGATTTTGGAAGTGTATGGGTGTTGGATTCGATATTGTATTTGAATAATAGTTTAATATGGTTGTTTTTATTTGTGTCAGTCAATGACAGAAATGGATGATACAGATTTATTTCGTAAAATTTGACTAATAGTCAAAATTTTTATTTCAAAATGTATCAAATTTTTAGTCATATATTATTTTACTCTTGCCAAATGATAATTTTAATTATCTTTGGGTAGCGGAAATTTGTAAAAAATTTCCCTACAGAGATGCTAACAATATAAATAAGTTGTAACAAGCGTATAAAAATTTCGACGGAGCTTGGTGAGGATGGATGGCTTATTAGCTTATGTTATATGTTCAGAGCGCTTGAACGGTTTTCAAGAGGCGCAGGTTCAAATCCTGCTTCGTCCAAATTATAATACGTTTTTAAATTTAGTATTTTACTATTAGTCTATATTAGTCTATACCGATGGTATATTTGATATTAGTATTTCACTTAACTAAAAATTACTGTTTACAAAGCTTAAAATTTTTAGTTAGAAACTCGACAGTAGCAGGACAGCAAAAAAAAGTTACGTTCAGCCTGAGCTGAAGGGAAAGAACAGCGCAAGCAATAGAGAGGCTCAACCAACCTAGCCATGTGCAAGAAGAATATATTACTACAATAAACCTGTATAATTTAAATTAAAAAACATTTAAATTAACAAAGTGCAAATTTTTTTTTCTATTTATTGAAGAATGTGTATGTAAATTTAATTATTTTTTTTATATCTCAGTAATTTCAGTGTGGTCACGGCCACAGAATACATCCTGCAAAGTGTTCAAACAAGTGAATTCTCCAATAATTTAATACTATAAATATTAATAGGCGAATGAAGTACTTATCAAGAGGAACTAATTGTGGCCGATGTTGCATAGTGAAACAGCATCTATAAAAGTGGCAGTTATTGATTCGATTTTCACAGGGGTGCAGTTCTTATATCTCCCTCAGGTAATAAGACAAAGCGCGCCGTTAAACTCAGATACTACCGCAGAGAGGAAATCTTGTGTTAGGAAGGTCCCCCTCTTTGTACGATAAGAGCGATCTCTGCGGTATATAGAGCTAAATTAAAGAAAGATATAATATTTCAGAACAGTAGTAATGTAAATACTTTGTAATTGTGAACTAAATTGATATTTTTTATTTATTTATCTTGCTTAACACTGTATCACAAGGCAGAGTATGCGGAGAGAAGAGGGGAACCCTTCTCTTCCCTACTTCCCGCTGAATTTGAGGCGTGTTAAGTGAGAAGTGGGGAAGACAACAGAGCGCTTTTACACTATTTTCCCAACTTCTCACTGTATCCTGTAAAAAGCAGGGTATGCAGAGAGAGATTGGGAACCTAGTGTAAAAACGCTCTCTTCTCTTTCCTACTTCCCGCTGAATATGAATCTAGAGGGGATCGAGCCGACAAGCTTTTGTAGGCCTGGATATTATTTAAGCTATACATATTCAAATGAGGCCTGTCGTGGCGCAGCGGTACAAGTGCTGCCTGTAACCGACAGGTTCTGGGTTCAATCCCCAGTCGAGGAAATGAAATATTTAATATTTTCAATTTAAATATTTAATGTTTTCATTTCTTTGCTCTGGTATTAAGGCAAAGCGCGGCGTTGAGTTCCGCCACTCAACACGCAATGCCTCAAAAATCGGCGGAAAGTGGTTCCCGGGTTCCCTCTGCCTACCCTGCCTTGTGCGGGATACAGCGTGAAGCTAAAAAAATACATATTCAAATCAATTCCAAAGCAAGCATTTTTGTCCAAAGTCTCGTTGAACAACGAGGGTTGTGCGGTTACAACAGTTAAAAGTAAGAGACGCCACGTGAGTTAGGTACAATTTATATGTAAATCAGACACGGGACAATATAGTACAGGAGATAACCTACAAATATATACTAAATAAAGATCTTTTAATTTAACAAATTACCTATTATGATCAAAATTTGGATTTCGGTACTCCTAATCGTTTGAGAGTTTTATAACTTTTTTTCTTAGAAAGCATATTAAAATTTTACCGTAACAGGATTTTTCCGACTAAGTAAAAAAGTAGTTGTTCGTTATTGTAAAATAATACTTCAAAAATGTCAAAATAATTTTATTTCTTAAAAATATTAGTATGACAATTATTTTAGTTGTGTACATTGTGAGCTTGGTGAGGACGGATGGCTTAGTGGTCAGAGCGCTTGAACGGTTTTCAAGAGGCGCAGGTTCAAATCCTGCTTCGTCCAAATTTTTATACGTTTTTAAATTTAGTATTTTACTATTAGTCTATATTAGTCTATACCGATAGTATATTTGATATTAGTATTTGACTTGACTAAAAATTACTGTTTACCAAACTTAAAAAATTTAGTTTGAAACTCGACAGTAGCAGAACAGCAAAAAAAGTCACGTTCAGTCTGAGCTGAAGGGAAAGAGCAGCGCAAGCAATAGAGAGGCTCGACCAACCTAGCCATATGCAAAAATAATATGTTACTACAATTAACCTGTATAATTTAAGTTAAAAAACATTTAAATTAACAAAGTGCAAATATTTTTTTTTTATTGCAGAATGTGTATGTAAATTTAATTTCTTTTTGTTTATATCTCAGTAATTTCAGTGTGGTCACGGCCACAGAATACATCCTGCAAAGTGTTTTAACAAGTGAATTTTCCAAAACTTTAATACTATAAATAGTAATAGACAAATGAAGTACTTATCAAAAGAAACTAATTGTGACCGATGTTGCATAGTGAAACAGCATCTATAAAAGTGAGAATTATTGATTCGATTTTCACAGGGGTGCAGTTCTTATATCTTACTCAGGTAATAAGACAAAAGCGTGCCGTTAAACTCAGATACTACCGCAGAGAGGAAATCTGGTGTTAGGAAGGTCCCCCTCTTTGTACGAAAAGAGCGATCTCTGCGGTATATAGAGCTAAATTAAAAAAGATATAATATTTCAGAACAGTAGTAATGTAAATACTTTGTAATTGTGAACTAAATTGATATTTTTTATTTATTTATCTTGCTTCACACTGTATCACAAGGCAGAGTATGCGGAGAGAAGAGGGGAACCCTTTTCTTCCCTACTTCCCGCTGAATTTGAGGCATGGCGTGCTAAGGGAGAAGTGGGGAAGAGAATAGAGCGTTTTTACACTATTTTCCCAAATTCTCACTGTATCCCGTAAAAGGCAGGGTATGCAGAGAGAGGTTGGGAACCTAGTGTAAAAACGCTCTCTTCTCTTTTCTACTTCCCGCTGAATATGAAGCATGGCGTGTTAAGTGGGAAAACTCAACGCCGCGCTTTGCCTTGTTACGGGAACGGAAAAATTAAAATATTAAATATTTCTTTTCATCTAGTGGGGATAGAGCCGACAAGCTTTTGTAGGCCTGGATATTATTTAAGCTATACATGTTCAAATGAGACCTGTCGTGGCGCAGCGGTACAAGCGTTGCCTGTAACCGACAGGTTCTGGGTTCGATCCCCAGTCGAGAAAATGAAATATTTAATATTTTCAATTTAAATATTTAATGTTTTCATTTCTTGCTCTGGTATTAAGGCAAAGCACGGTGTTGAGCTCCGCCACTCAACACGCAATGCCTCAAAAATCGGCGGAAAGTGGGGAACGGAAGTGAAACGGAGCGTCTTGACACTCCGGGTTCCCTCTGCCTACCCTGCCTTGTGCGGGATACAGCGTGAAGCTAAAAAAAATACATATTCAAATCAATTCCAAAGCAAGCATTTTTGTCCAAAGTCTCGTTGAACAACGAGGGTTGTGCGGTTACAACAGTTAAAAGTAAGAGACGCCACGTGAGTTAGGTACAATTTATATGTAAATCAGACACGGGACAATATAGTACAGGAGATAACCTGCAAGCAAATATTTACTAAATAAAGATTTTTTTTATTTAACACATTACCTATTATGATCAAAGGATTTCGATACTCCTAACCGTTTGGGAGTTTTAGAATTTTTTTCTTAGAAAGCATATTAAAATTTTACCGTAACAGGATTTTACCGACTAGGTAAGCAAGTAGTAGTTCGTTATTGTAAAATAATACTTCAAAAATGTCAAAATAATTTTATTTCTTAAAAATATTAGTATGACAGTTATTTTAGTCGTGTACATTGTGCTTTATCGAATTTTACTAAAAATCGCTTGATCAATAAAAAAAATGAAAAATGATGATGATGCTGATGATGATGATGTCATATGAAATAAGATAACATAATATAATATAAATTTATATTGCCCAATTGTCACCGAATTAACTAAGCTGTGATTAATAAATAATTATATCGACAGTTAAAAAAATAAAAAGATATTGAGTTATATACATAGTAAATAAATGATTTTTTCTTTCTTCTGAGCTTGGTTTTACAATTTTCTGAGCACATTTTTACGTTAAGCAATACTTATTTTTCAATAAAATATTCATACAATTATGCGAAGGTATGTAAAAAATGCAGAAACAAATAATAGATTTAAAGTATTAATTTGATATGTCGGTCTTACAGTTTTCTCAAAAAAATTTTTTTCGGTAAAACTTATTTACTTATTAAAACGGCTCAAGTGAAAAAATCACAAAATGGCGTATTGATCACACAGGTTTTCAATATCTTTTGTCTTGTTTTTTATATTCCGTTTGCCACTTTTCGCCGATTTTGAGGCATTGCGTATTGAATGGTAGAACTGAACGCCGCGCTTTGCCTTGTTACCAAAGCGGAGACACGAAAACATTAAATATAGTCTGAAAATATTAAATATTTAATTTCCTCGACTGGATATCGAACCCACGACCTGTCACATTTATAGTCAAAGATCAGTACCTCTACGTAGCTTCTTATTATTATATATTATTACTGTTCCCCAGTATTAAAACATCACAATCGACCCCTAGACTAAAAATGCGAGTCGCGTCAGTCTCCCGAGACGAATCTAATTGCATTTTGCTGAGGTGAGCTCTGCACACTTCAGTTACTTTTTACTGCCATCTGCGCCAGATAATCAGATAATTTTGGGTGTGTGCGAACGTTTAAACGCTTGCAACCGTTGAATTACATTGTTGGAATTAATACATATTATTAACTTTTGTTGTAAAGTTTTCGTACAATTTTCGATTTCCATTCAGTTTTTGTGTGACGTTGAGCGTTCAGTGGAAATACAAGAATATTATATATACATATATAATTCTCAGTTACTTTAGAATATTTATATAGGATAAACACCTCAATATTAAAGGCTGGCAATGCACCTGTAGCTCCTCTGGTGCTACACGGGGCCGTGGGCGACGTTGATCACTCACCATCAGGTGACCCGTACGCTCGTTTGCCTTGTCTATTACATAAAAAAACCTATTTTCGATGTTGATGATCAACATTTAGGATATAAGGAACGACACCACCTGTCACGTTAATGAAATATCCTTAAGATATAATGATACTGACGCACTTATATTCAATGAATAAATATAGTCTACTACATACACATTTTTTTAATATCTTATTTCTTAATATTCCAAATTTTAGTAAAAATGAGTTAGTTATTAAAATTAATTACTAGAAATGATCGTAAAAGTAAATATCATTTTTGAAACTCACAGTACAATTTAAATTAAACTTACGTTTTTTTCTTTTTATGTACATAACATGGTAGAAAGGTAGAACAAGTGCTAGAAAGCGCCGTTTCTCACGTTCTTACCTAATTTTTGAGATATTATGTGTTGCTCTTTGTTTTTTTACAGATTCGAAAATAATCATTTCTCCTCAGCATAAATTTAAGTAACAACCAACGCGGTTCTCCGACACGACGTCCTTAATCTTACATATAAAAATAAACTGGGTCAAAAACATACATTTATAAACATTTTAATAGTAATCTCTAGTTTTTACGATCGCAAACATTTTTATTATTACTGTCCAAAAGAAAATGAAATGTTTCTCACATTAAAGTTTCTCCATACAAAAGTGACCCACAATACGTCAACAAAAAGATATTCTAACCTTATATATAGAATATATGTATACATACATACACATTTCACACAATCCCAGATAGTTTATAAGTTCAAACAAAAACTATGCCAAAGTGAAGTAGAGAAGCAAGGACATGCGGGTTGTGGGATTACGCGGCTAAGCGGCTAGTTCTGACACATGCCACCTGGTATTAGCCGGCATTACGACGACATAGGACCGATATGACACATCCGATAAATAATACGCAACCGCCCCTTAAACTATAATATGTTGACGTTGGCGTAATACTATATTTTGAACTAAATATATGTTGAATTCTAAGACTTGTAATCTTGGTAATTGAATTTAATTTTTTTTAAGTATATATTTCTACAGGTATTCTACATTTTGTAGCGGAAGTAGAAGAAGTCGGATAATCACCACCATTTTGTTCATTTTCCATCTCCTTACACACAAAATAATTATTGTAGTAGGATAGTGTGTGACTGTAATTTCGAGTTCATTTCTCTCTTCTCTGATTAGTAAACAAAAGGAACATGAGTCTTGGTTGAAAAGTAAGGAACAGAACAGAATTTCCAGATGGAATCTCTTTTTAATTTCACCTAAGAAGGAAAAATTTCATATATTTCTGTAGTTTAATGTCTCTCAAATATTTTTCCTAGTCTTACCAAAGCGGTCGTCAAAATATTTTTTTAACAATAGATCTCCTGATTTTTAAATAAATAACCACTTAAAATAACTACAATATTTTGTAAGATACCAAAAATTATTTTCAAATCAAATCCATATAAAAACATGAAATTTTACAATAATAACAACATTGCATCCCCCATAGCTACCTTTCATCGGTCCAATAACAATCGTTCACGAAAAATGTCATCTTTTCAACAATAACATGTCAGTGTGGCACTCGAAATAGAAATATATCCGGAAGTGGACGGTGTAATTCAATTTGCTAAATTAGATTTTCTCTACCTGCATCGCCCTTTCACGTTATAGATCAAAATGGCCAATATTTCCGCCAATTTTAAAATTACGTTGATTTTTGTTATTTTTATCTTATATCCCGCACATGGCAAGGAATAAAAAGGCGACTTAGAAACCTAGTGTTAAAACACTCCGTACCATTTTCTCTTTCCGCCCAAAATTGGGCATTAACTGGTGAACGGTGGAGCTCAAAGTCGCGATTTGTCTTCTCATCAAAACGAAGAAATGAAAATATTGAATGTTTCATATGCTCGACTGGCACTGGCACGCCTGTACCCTGACAGGTCTCACCTATCAAGTATTAAGCTAATATAATAAATTAAAGTTTTTAGAAGAAAAAACTGCTTAAATATCTCATATTTCTATTCAATTTATAGGAAAGTTTACGAAATAATCATTTGACAATTCCTGTTTCATCTGCATATAGCGCTGTGTGCGAGATACAGCGTGAAGCTAAAAAATAAGAATAATTCATCAGAAAATTAAGTTTTCTTTGTTCTTTTACTATAAAATGGTGGTGACGTGATGTCAGTACAACTTAAAAGATATGAAACCGCGGTTTTTATAAGTCACGACTCGATAACATTTTAACATGAATTTTGGGGAGTTGATATTTTGCATCATAGATAAAATAAACATCGCAAAGCAGGAAATAAAAGGTATTAAAATTATATATATATATAAATATTTTATTTCAGAGAAAAATGTTATATATAAAGTGCAAAAACACACGCAGTAAAGAAATTACAATAAGATAAATACGATTTAATACTGAAAATTAATTAATATAAAAATTGTCATAGTAATAAAGTTTAATATTAGTAATAGATTTGCCTTTTAACAATGGTAAGAATATATTTGCCAAACGATAATTCTAACGAACTGTCTTTTGGTAGCGGAAATTTGTAAAAATCTCCCTGCGTAACAAGCGTATAAGAATTTCGACGGAGCTTGGTGAGAACGAATGGCTTAGTTGGAGCGCTTGGACGGTTTCCAAGAGGCGTGGGTTCAAACCCTGCTTCGTTCAAATTTTTATACATTATTAAATTTAGTAAATTTTGTATTTTATTTTTAATGGAACGGAACCGAATTTCTTAATACTAAGTTTCCAAGTTTCCTCCGCCTGCCCCACCACATGCATGCAAGTTTGCACATACATAATTTTTTTTTTTAGCTTCACGCTGTATCCTGCACAAGGCAGGGTAGGCAGAGGGAACCTAGTGTTAAGACACTCCGTTCCACTTCCGTTTCCCACTTTCCGCCATATTTGAGGCGTTGCGTGTTGAGTGGCGGAACTCAACGCCGCGCTTTGCCTTATTACCAGAAAGAAGAAATGAAACATTAAATATTTAAATTGAAAATATTAAATATTTCATTTCCTCGACTGTGGATCGGACCCAGAACCTGTCGATTACAGTCACACGCTTGTGCCGCTGCGCCACGACAGGCCTCAATTTAAATAGATAAAAAAATTATATATATATATATATATATATATATATATATATATATATATATATATATATAT
>DWMZ01002041.1:0-14821 GCA_018249855.1 Eueides tales michaeli | reverse complement strand
TCTAATTATGAAGATTTTACTCTTTTCTGATTTTCTTACTAGTATTTTCCCTTCCTTACACCACACAAACTTAAATTTTTCTTTGCACATTTGTTTAGTGTTCCATAGAAGAGTTCTGTTGTAATATGTTAATTCTTCTTTTATGTAAATATTTCCATGTACTTCATTGTTGCATGTCTTTGGTAGTATACTGTTAACGTAGATTTTAGTCGACTTAGCTTCTTTAATCCAACTATTTCTTTTGTCTTCATCATACATTTCGAATTTCAATTTGCCCTTTCTCCCGTGTGGCGTTGGTACCCGCTTGATATTTTTTATATCTGCAACGTCTTTGTGTAGGTTTTTGGCTATAGAATTTGCTATTTCTTCCAAGTTTTCATCCTCTATATGTGGTATTCCTATTATTTCAATATTTTTGCTTAATTCTTTTTGCTCGAATTCATTTAAACGTTGTTCTAAAGCCCCAATTTTATTTTCGGTAGATTTATATTTATTTTCTAGATCTATGGTTTTCTTTTCTAATTGTTTTACTTTGTCCTTGAAAGCTTCCATGCACTCGAGAAATTCGTCTACTTTATCGCTGCAATACTGAAGAGCTGTGTTTGTTTCCCTTAGCTCCTTTTTAATTATTTTGTTTATTTCTGTTGTGAGATCGTTTAGTAATTTCTTCATGTCAAACGGATGATAGTTTGGATTTGCAACTTCGTCGTCGTCTTCTGCTTCTTCTTGTGGTGTAATAAACGAGCCTCTTCGAGGTGACTTTCGAGAGCAATCACAGCAAGTCCATTCTAAATTTTCAGCTGATCTCAGAGAGTTTAGTTGTTTGGCTGTCAGCCCTGAACATATTGCTGTAGCATGTACTATAACACTACACTTATTACATTCTAGTCCAGGATTCTTTTTTGATATTAATTTTGAGCAATGAGTACACTTTGCCATAATTCAGATTCTTTGTTGTATCGATTAAATTTAAACGTCTAACCGTTACGAATGACAGATGAGGAATGAGGTTAAATTTACAAAGACTATTAGAAAATGTTAACGTTCCTTATACACAAGGTTTGTAAATTCAAACTCACACTTGGAGTTTTGAAGTACATAATTACAATAAAGCGACGTGGTACATTATTACATTAGGCCTGTGTTATAAGAAAGGTGTTAAAGTATAAAAATGTATATAAAACATAGGTATAAAAACTAAAACATAATACTTGAAACGTTTTATAGGTTCACTCTGTATCCCCCATATAGAAGGCTAGTGTTAAATATGGGAACCTAGTGTTAAGACACTCTGCACTCCATTAGCACTCCACTACACAGCGCCAATTTAAGTCATTACAATAATTGAAACGTTATTTCTCAAAAAATTTAATGTTAAATAAGGCTTTCGTGGCACAGTGGAACATCATCTGCAAAAATGCGTGTTTATTGTGGGTTCGATATCGACTTGAGGGAATTTTCGTATCTAAGTTATTTTTCGTTTTTCCGCTTCACTGAGTCTCGCCACTCATCAAAATTTGAGCTCTGTGTAGAAAACCAAGTATTATGTTACCTAATGTGTATGTGTGTGTATATGTGTGTGTATGTGTATATGTGTGTGTGTGTGTGTGTGTGTGTGTGTGTGTATGTGTGTTTAAAAAATAGACGAATGAAGAACGTTTCTTTTATGAGTAACTTTTAATTTAACTCTACGTTACTTCTGTCTACCCTTCTATGCGGCAAAAAGGGTAAGGCGGCTTTGTTACATGAAATTAAAATAATAATATTTATTTATGGCCTGGCAGGGGCATAAACGTGCTACTGTAAACGTGACAGGTTAAGGTTTTGATTCTTATAAAATATTTTAACGTTTTCTTTTCTTCGCTAAGGTAAGTAGGCAAATAGCAGCGTTTAGTTCCACCACGTATCAATGCCCCAAATTCGGCGGAAGATGTGCAAGGAAATAGTGTATCTTACTCTAGATACTCAAGTTCTCTCTGCTTATTCTGCCATGGCCAGAATACAGCGTAACGCTAAAATAATAAAAATATTATTACATAAGCTCATAAAAAACATTCTTCATTCGTCTATTTTTTAAACACACACACACACACACACACATACACACACACACACAGACATACACATTAGGAAACATAATTCATCGCTTCGCTTAATCTCATTATACTGAACGAATATCGAACTTTCATATCTAGACAAGTGCATTTTCAAATGCACCTAAAAAGCATATAAATATTAAAAAACCCCAAAAAAAATTCAAAGATCGTCCGAATAGTTATTTTTACGCGAACAATGCTAAAATAGAGTGGGACTAATTTTTCAAATAGATCCCATTGATTTCTCGCTTGGGACCGAGAGCTCGCGCTTTGGCGACGTGATGTCTGTTGAGAATGTAGTGTAACGTAAGTACAGAGAAATTTTTATATATATGTATGTATATATGTTTGTATATATCTATGTATGTATGTATCTATGTATGTATGTATCTATGTATGTATGTATGTATGTATGTACGTATGTTTTTTTAGAGGTTCAAAAATACATTTAGGTATCATAGGGTATGATGTTGGTACCCCGTATATCGGGCTCAGTCCGGCTAACTCATACCGACTAAAAACAGTCTTCTTTCTTCTACCTTCTTGATCCCCACGGGATGGCCGCTAGGCATTACTTCGCGAGGGGAAATTTAGAAGCAGCTATGCATCTTATAGTGGCTGTCTACAGACCAGTTTCTTCCGCGCTTGCTCTCTTTTACGCTTGTCTTTCAGTAAAACTGTAGCATATGAGCTAATTGCTTCCCAAGCCTCAGATAATGTCAGCATTATTGCAACAATGTTCGCTGGGTAAATTTTGCGCCCAAACTTTTCCTCTAATGATCTTCTGTCTTCGCTGTATCGGGGAGAGATAAAAAATACATGCTCCGCATCTTCGGGTGTCCGGAGACAGTCAGGAGAGTCTTCATGTTTGAACTTATACAGGTACTCCCAGTAGCAACCGTGACCGGTGATCATCTGTGTGAGGTAGTAGTTAGTTCTCCATGACCACGGCTTATCCATGACTTGATATATGGTATTAACCGGTGGATCCATCTCCCCTTAACAGACGCATCCCAGAGCGATAGCCATTGTTGTAGTCTCTTTTGTCTTCCTTCATTTCGTAATTCAGACACATTCAATTCTGAGTTACATTTTCTACCTTGGTACATGTGTATGTATGTATGTGTATGTATGTATGTATGTGTATGTATGTATGTATATATGTATGTATGTGTGTATGTATGTATGTATGTATGTATGGATGTATGTATGGATGTATGTATGTATGTATCTATGTATGTATCTATGTGTGTATGTAAGTATGTATGTACGTATGTATGTACATATGCATGAATATATGTATGTAGAGGCTGTCGTACAGCGTGGGATTTTTAGCATGACAGTTGTACGCTCGATGTCCTCTTGGGGACTAAAACTAAAAAGACAAAGTGCAGCGTTGAATTTCGTCAATTATCATACAACGTGTCAAAAATTAGAAAGACGCTATCCACAGACACCATTATAATAATTATCATAATATTATAAATTCAATATTAAAATACATGAATGTTAAAACTAGAAGCCTGTCATAGTGCAGCACAAGCGAGTAACTGTAAACGCGACAGTTGTGGGTTCCACGAAACGCAATATTTAACATTTTCAAATAAAATATTTAGTAAAATACATTTCTTCTTTCTCTAACAAGGCAAAGCACGGCGTTGAGTTCCGTCACTCGATACACAATATTTTAATGGAGTGTCTTGATACCAGGTTCCCAATTTCCCTCTGCTTACCGTGTCATGTGCGGGAGAGAGTGTGAAGCTGAAAAAAAAATTAAAACTAATAGAAGACGTATAAGAATACGTATAGAACGTAGCAGGGGTTTAACTCCCACCTCTTTAAAATCATAAAACACGACACGTTCAAATTAGACTTAATGCTTTCTAATAAATAAGACAATGTTTTCTAATAAACAATTTACTTTCCTAAGAGTGGAACATTTCAAAAATATAAAAAAATATATAAAAAGCTTTCAATCTAGTCTGTACCGTCGCGTAGCAACGGTAGCGTAGCAACGCGCGATCGTTCGAAGCGACCTATGAATTACCATCAATGTGAATTGTACTATTTACACTTGTACGTACGAGTGAATATCACAATTTGTATACTGTTATTTAATTATATGCTTTATTTTATTGAAGATAAGGTTTAAATCATATATTGGTAATTTGGTGATTAATATATGTGTTCATTTGTTTCTCGTTGTATCCTGCACATGGCAGGATTGGTAGAGGGAACTTGGGAACCTGCTAAGACACTCCACTTTCCGCTGATTTGGAGGCAATGCGTTTTGAGGTGGCGGTTTGTTATATTATATTACTAAAGCGATGTAGTGAAAATATTTAAAACTTCATTTCATTAAGTGGGGTTCGAATTCACAACCTGTTGCGTTTACGGTAGCACTTATGTGCCCCTGCGCCACGATATGCCTCAAAAAAATGTTATTTATATTTCCTTAATTACTATATGGTATTGTTGTACAGTTGTGCCTACTAAAACAATAAATATCCATAAACACGATGGCCTGTCGCGGCGGAGGGGCAGAAGCGTGTGACTGTAAATGCGACAGCTTGTGGATTCCACCTCCACTCGGAAAATAAAATATAAAATATTTTCAAACGAAATATTTAATATTTTCATTTCTACGATAAGACAAAACGCGGTGTTGAGTTCCGCCACTTAACACACAATGTCTCAAATTCGGCGCAAAATAGGTGACGTAACGGAGTGTCTTAAGTCTTAACACTCATTCGAAGCTGCCTACCCTACCATGTGCAGTATAAATAAATAAATAACTAAAGTTTTTTTTTATACTAATATAGTTACTATATCTTATCTGCGACATCACCCATATGGTGAAGTAGAAATAACAAAGAGCTGCTGACTACAATCCGTAACATATCCTAACAAACGTAACATACTCTATATATAGCCTTCATCAACAAACAAATTATCTAACGGAACAATTTAGAACCTTAATGATTGGTCAAAGCTCGGTGTTGAGGTCCGCCACTTAGCTTGCAATGCCTCAAATTCTACGGAAAGTAGAGAATGGAAATATCGTTTAACGCGTTATAAAAGTAAATAATTCAAACATAATTTCCATAATCGAGGTCAATAGTAGACTTAAAATACGTTAAAAATAAATTAAAGTCTAAATATGAAATATATGCTACGTACAAAACACGTAATTTCAATGCCGTTCCGAAATGTTTGAACAAAACAAAGAAATTTACGTCTCTCACAAATTCACCCTTTATTCGTGATAAAAAGGACGTCAAAATATTTCAAACGGAAGCACGAGTATTTGTAAAAGGGTGTGCTTGTCGTAATTTTTATTTTAACGCTACCTCTACATCATACATATATTCGCGGCTTCGTCCGCTTAACCTAAATGTTTTATTATAGAAAAAATTTACAAGATGTGTGTGCGGGATACATCGTGAAGTTGAAAAAAAGTATTTTGATGTATAAGCTGAATTACTGTAAAGTTCATCTGAATCCATTTAGTAGTTTTTGCGGGTTGATTGAAAGAGGCAATGAGTTTTCACAAACTTTTACATTTACGATATTGGAAGGATTGGTAGGATAAATAATACGCATTTTGGTTACTAGCGACTCACCCGCGGCTTCGCTCGCTTGAATTGTACTTTTATTTATTAATCTCAATTTCTTACTATAATAGAATTGCTTGTGAGACAATATTTATACATTATAACATTTAATTTTAGCTGAATTGTCGAAGTAAATATTTTAAATCGACAGTCGAATCGACAGATTTAAAAAAAATAAACACTAAATATTAAGAAAAGGATGTCAAATTATGATAGTGAAAACTGTTTTTAATTCTAGTTAGCTCTTTCTAAGATTACCGAGTACTAACGCACAGACAAACAGACAAACATTTTAAAATGACTATTTTGGGCCCAATGACATAATAAACGTTTTTTCTTATTTATCTTCCTTGAATAGACAGATCAGTTATTGATTTATATAAGTAAAGATGTACGTTCGTTTAACACCATCTCAACTATATGTGATATTTTGGGCATTACTAATTTCCAATAAAGAAGGAAGGAAATAGTTTTATGATATTCTATGAATACTCAGCGCTATATCGCCAAACCGAAACCAAAAAAAATAATTCTATCGAAAAGACAACAATCACGACTACAATAATAAAATTTTCTAAAGCGCCGTGACAGCATCATCATTATAGTATCTTTGAATATATCATTATCAAAATTATGTTTCGTTATGTTATTTCATTTATTTCAATGTTATGGCACAGGTAGTATGAAACTTGAAACATAATACATAATATATAGTACTTCACTCATACTTACATACTTAACTAGCGAGCCGCTCGTCTTTTAATTTCTTTACTCTGGTATCAAGGTATATCGCAGCTTTGAGCTCCGCCACCCAACGCGCAATGTCTCTCAGCGGTAAGTGGGGAATGGAACGAAGTGTCTTAACGCCAGGTTCTTATGTTCCCTTTACCTACCCTGCCATGCAGCGCAAAGCTGACAATATAATATTTTCTGACCGTTCTTATTTAATAGCAATAATAATAGTTGAAATAAAACGAACACCAAATGGTAAGAAAAGTTTTCTTAAGTACCAAAATTTACTGCATTTAAATTGGTTGGATCATTTTTGAGATGGGTACTATTACGATGAAAAATGCCCTCAATAATGCTTTTTCTCTTCTTCCAGTATTTAGATACAATTTAATTATATTTTAATGATGAAGTGGCTTTAATATAAAACTATACTAATAATTGTAAAGTAGAAAAGTTCTTTTACTTTATCGCGCTAATATCAGAAACTATTGATATAGCTTTAAAAATTAAAAAATATATATAAAAGGACCCTTACGTAATAACGAAATACAAAAAAAAATTATACAAAATATTAACCGAAAAATAACCTCTCAGTAATATGATTTCGTAAACCGCAACCTTAGGTTGCACGTTCATCCCTAAAAACATCCTTAGGCGAAATTTGAGATTCCCAGCACATATAGCAACGAAGTTTCATAGAATAAAATGAACCTCCATAGACAAACCCTTAGGGATCAAAATTCGCAAAAGCCCATCATTAGAAGCATGTATGCCTCCGAAAATCCTCTCTCTTCTTTACACTATATCCAACATTAGCATTTAGTGGTAGGTAGGGAGACCATATTATTAAGACACTCCGGTCCCAAGTATTGAATGGTGAAACTCAACGCCATGCTTTTTAAAAATAATTTAAAGTCACGTCTAAGAGTCTACTAGTCAGTATCGACTCTACAGCTGTCGCAAAACAATGGTTATTGTTTCTAGAGCTTCGTACTCAAGAAGGTAAAACGGGAACCTTTTATTTAAGCTCCGCTGTCCGTCCATTTTTCACCAGGAAGTATCTCATGTACCGTGATACTCCCTTAAAGTATACTATATATAAAATAAAGATGTGATAGAACCCTTCCAATTGTAAATTTAATTCGCACTTATTTTTTTTTAAGTACAAAGTTAAATTATTTTGTTTTCACCAACTTTTCCTTGCCTTTGTAACAAATCATCTAATTTCACCCTTTCAATAATCCACCCTTATCTGAATTCTGAACCCGGAAAGAATACGTAATAGGTTTTTAATTACGTTAAAGTATTACAAGAACATTAATTGCACTCTGTATTTGAATTCGTTACAATGCTTTGATTATAATCAAGAAATTATTGTGAAAAAAGTACCCTGTAGTTATATTTGATTTAAACGGATTAATGGCGTATATTGACTTTTAAACGATTTTGGAAACCCGACGTTTCGAACACTTTACAGTAGTTTGAGTCTACCCGTGACCACGGACTACTGTAAAGTGTTCTAAACGTCGGGTTTCCAAAAATGTTTTTAAAAGTGTTTCATTTAAAATACCCTGTAGATGCTAACTAATGTTTTCTACTTTAATCGTCATAGATGAGAAAGCCTGTAGTAAATTGAAATAGATATATTTTACAGAGGATTTATGAACGCAACGTGTCCATTGTCAGATATGCCTGTATATAATTTCCAGGGTAGGTAGAAGGAACTTTGGATCCTAGTGATAAAACACTCCGTTCCGTTTCCCACTTTCCACCGAAATTAAGGCACTGCGTGTTGACGGATCTAAACGCCGCGCTTTGCCTTGGTATTAGTAGGAAGAAATGAAAACATCAAATATTTAATTAGAAAATTTAAAAAATTTCATAGAGTGGGGATCGAGCACACAACCTATCGCGTTTAAGGTCACTTGCTTGTGCCGCTGCGCCACGGCAGGCATTAATTTTATTAAATTGAACTAATCCTAGCACTTTATTTTTGTTGATTTTCTGCACTCCTTTACGGCACCCCGAATGGAAATCGAACCCACAACCGATGTCTACAGTCACCCACATGTATCACCACAATAGCAAATATAAAAAGAGGAAATTATTAACATTAATTTCCTCTTTTTATATTTATATTTGCTTAACAGTTAAATTAAGTTTTACAATTTATATACAAAATTAAACTAAATCTATAATTCTATTTCCTATAAGGGATTATAGAATAAAAAATTGATGAGAATTCTATCACTTTTCCAGACAGTTAATACCGATCAATATTAAGTGAACTGCCCTAAGGAAATTAAATTATGTGCTTGGTAAGATAACAGTTTGAGCATGAAATTAGTAGCGTAAAGTTTCAGGGCGCATCGAAAAAAATATAAAAAAGGGTACTGGAATTCAATTTATCTTGAAAACTTTAATAATTGCAGCCATTTTTAAAAGAACTAACTTATACATATATAGACGCAATAACGGTACGGTTTGAATTATCTTATTTTAGTTCACAGATTAGTTTATTTTTAGTTGTGGTTGACAGTAAGCGCAATGGTTCGATTCCTATTAAAGTTTAAAAAATATTTTCTAGTGGCAATACAAAAAGCGGCGTTGAGTTTCGCCACCTAACAAGCAATATTTCTAAAATTTGGCGGACCTATGTAGGAATCAACGTAAAATAAAAATATGTTACAATTTTCAACTAAAATTGTTGTAATACACAATGCTTTGATAAGGCGGATATTTTACTCGACAGTAATTATTTGTGAAAATTAAATATGATTAATAAAAATGTATTTAATTATGTATTCATATATGTTGAATGACAATGAAATGACTGTTTGAGTTCCAAAATGGAATACCAGCTCGTTGCTTATCTGGCTACAAGATCGAAGCAATAAAAATAGAAACTAACGCGTAAATAAAATCAACCGCAACAAGGATAGGCCAGTTAAGGGACTTTTTGGGCTACAACCCGACGGACTTGAAGGAATCAATATTATTAAGCAAAAATTGTTTATTGTTTCATTTTAATCACCTCGATACATTGGAGCATGAAGGATATCTGGTATTTGTCATATGTTATCTGACTAAATTTTTTTTCTACGATATATTTTTAGTTGTCTTCTTTTTTTTACGTTTGTACAACATTGATATTTTTTTAGCATTATGCTTTTATGCAAAGACAGAGGCAGTCAGCCTCTGTTCCCATTGAAACAATTCCCTTCTCCACTTTGCGTCGTTACTAGACCGAGAAAATATTAAATACATCATTCCTTCGAGTAAAAATTGGATTGAGAACCATGTCTAGACACTTCCTTGTGCCACCAGGCCAGAATGGCCTCATCATTTATCTATATTGGTATTGAAATCAGTTTTTATCATTATTAGATTACTGTTATTTAATTCATTTAAAAGCCTTTCAGACCAGGGGGTCCCAGGGACCAGGGACCTATACAATTCGAGGCCCGTCCCTGAGTAGCAAGGATCCTTAAGATGATGGCTTTACATAATATGCATAATGCATTTAAAGCCTAATATGGCGCAGTGGTACAAGAATGCGACTGTAGGCAACGGGTTGTTAGTTCGATCGCCACTCGGGCAAATGAAATATTTAATATTTTTATTTTATCGCTTTTGTGTTCCGCCACTCATCATACATGCCTCAAACTCGGTAGAAACTAGGGAACGTATCTGAATGTATTAATACTAAGTTCCCTATTTCGTTCTTCCATGTAAAGATGCAATGTATAAAAAACTTAATACAGAAAAACATGATTATCATCGAAAATCAAATTAAATCAATTTTCATTCATAATTTTTAATACTTAAAACCACATTTTATACATTATACTTAGTTAGATTCTATCTTTCCTTTAGACAATATTTTATTGTTGGGTACGAATTACTAAAAACCACAGTAATGCATACATAATATGTTTACATTTCCGGCCAAAATGAGCAAAAACGAATCCATCCGCTTTCCGTGATTAAACCACGCAAAAACAGATGGAGATGAAGATAAACTAGTTAAATATAATCCTATAGATTAAATTTGGCAAACAACGTGTATATAGCTTTATTTAAAACGTGTTTCTTTTGTACTGTTATACGACATTATGGTTGTTACTGTGAGGTCTGTCGTGGAGCAGTGTGCGACTCAGTTGCAGGATGGAGCATTAGCGTGCGACTGTAAGCAAACACACTGTGGGTTCGATCCCCCCACATGAAGAATTCAAATATTTAATATTTTCATGGTTGGCTGGTTGTAAAGCAAAGTTGATTTTCCCCACTCAACACGAAATGTCTCAAATTGAGGAACAAAACGGAGTGCCTTAACACTAGCTTCCCAAAATACCCTCTGCCTACATTACGAAATGTAACTACCATGTATATTCTAAGATTATATATATTCTAAGATCAATGTAACTACCATGTTAGATGAACTTTTGCCAAATTCTTATTATTCTAACATACAAAAATTTCGCTTAGTGACAAGTATCTTAAAATGAATTCCATAGAGAAAAATTGATTTTACACACAACAAAATCGATTAAAAAGTTCAAATTTAACATTAATGAGAAATTAATAAAACTATTCCGAACATATTCTATTTCACACCTCCTAATTGGCGGCGGCCATCTTGGTAAATTTTTCACACATGATTTTTTTTCATTTATAAGCAAAGGAATACGGCCATAATGCCGTAGTCGGTACGAAGAATCCAAATAAGCTATGAAGTTTCTCGTCGTCTCTTGCCTTTTCTTGGCAGTCGCCTCTGTCGCATTTGCGGTGAGTAACAAAACCTTATCATCTATAGTTTTATATTTATAATAAATATGTAACTGGCTACTGTCTGTACATAGAAGACATATTTTAAAAAATGTAGTAGTTTGATTATGCAATAGGACCCGAAATATTGTTTTTTTTTTAATTTGTGTCTGTTTGTCTGTGGGTTCGTACGTGTTAATCTCAAAAAACGGTTTACCAGATTTAAATGTTGAAGTTTTCGCTATTATATTTTGGCAATACTTTTTTATTATATTTTTATTATTATTAAAAATATATTTAATATTTTGTATTAATTCGGCAAAATTACTACAATTTTTTTTATTTATTAAGCTTTAATATAAGTTTTCAATGTATAGTTATTGTCTTAAAGTGATAATGGTATAACAACAAGTAAGAAATTAAAATTAGTAAATAAAATATTGTAATTCAAGCGGACAAAGCAGCGGGCGACGCTGCGGGCGGTCCAGGAGTCTTGGCCAACTGTTAGCTGTAAAGGGCTACGCAGATTTCATTTAATTTTTATTGCTTTGAATAATTATTTTCCTGACTGAACAGTGCTCAAAATTCAGAGACCCTAAAGTACATATATTAAAAATATATTTATTCTAGGCGTAAATTAAACAAATGACGTTTGAATATTTTTCATTGTCGCTCATAATGATAGAATGAAAATAATAAAGAAAATGAGAGCGAAAATAAAATAAATGTATAACATTTCACATTTTCTTTATATTAAAGCCATTTTTTGATAAGTTGAGATAAGTTCAAACGAAATATTTTAAAAAATATTTTTAATTCTCATAATGTATACAAGAAGTGCATTAATAATTCATTTTATCATTCACCTTACAGAAACATAATGTAAGTAAAAATATATCAAATATGCTTAGAGTTTACAGGTTTTATTTATTTATTTTTTTTAATTTTATCAAGACAAATGGTCTTATTTGTAGCATTAATTAAACGAGACGAGTAACATAATATAAGTATGTGTTTATTTAATATTGATAATAAATAATTTAAATATATTTTTTTGTCCTTATAGGCTCAACGGGTAATATGTTTATTTCTAAAATTTTAAAAAGAGTCATCTCACACACTAATATATATTTTTTTTTTTGCTTTGATAAGTAAGATTTTTTTAATAAAAACAGAGTTATAGATACCAAAAAAATAAAAATATAATAAAAAAGAGATATTATTGAAGTAATAATTATAATTCAATAACCACAAGTTTAGTATTAAAATGATCATAACAAACTACTAAGTATATAATTTTATTTTTTTAGTCTCCCGGATACTATGGGCCCGCAGTGTACGACTTAGGCGTAAGTGACACTATAAAATAAATAAAATGTGATTGCGCAACAGCAACTATTTTCAATTTAAATATTTAACTTATCCATTTTTCCCTCCCACAAGGCAACGCGCGTCATTGAGCTCAGCCACTCAACACGCTATAAATAAAATTCGGCAGAAAGTGGGAAATGGAATGGTGTGTTAAATGTCTTAACACTAGGGTCCCAAGTTCCCTGCCATGTGCGGGATACATCGTGAAGTATAAAAAATGGTTTTCATAATATGACAGCTTCTAACCTTTTTTTTTTATTTTCACAGAGCCTTAAATTCAAATACGTAAGTTATAATAAATACATTTTATTATCTACCTTAATTATTGTTATTTTTTCTTGTTTTAAACGTTTTTAATAGATCGACCTTATTCATATAAAACTTTGTAACTGAGTAAGAAAATGTAAGTAAGCCATTTATATAAATAAGTGGGGAACGGAAGTGGAACGGAGTGTCTTAACACTAGGTTCCCAAGCTCCCTCTGTCTACCCCGCCATGTGCGGGACACAGCGTGAAGCTGAGTTTTAAAGTTACATAAATAATGGCACAAATCTGAAACTTGACACTTCATGGCATTGCTATGGAGCCAGGACCTGAATAGGGGAATTCTTCAGAAATTACTAGTAAACCACTCGACTTTGGGCTCGTAGAATTTATAGCAAACATATTCTATAGCACTTGTATCTACTGTCTTTAAAATTTTATAATTTTATTTCATATTTCACAGTACGCTCCTTATTATTACAACTACTACGAACCGGTAATTATATTTTTTACACTTGGTGAATTTTCATATAAAAAATATAAACTAAAAAAAATGTTTCTATTAATTTTAGCCTTACGATTATAACTATTATTATGATCAATATTATGGCGGTGGACCCTACTATGGTGGATCGCCATCATACAGCGGAGGCGCACCCTATTACGGGGAAAACGGACAATATTACGGCAGTGGCGGACAATATTACGGAAGTGGCTCACCATATTACGGAAAGTATTACGGCAGTGGCTCACCATATTACGGAAAGTATTACGGAAGTGGCTCACCATACTACGGAAGTAAATCATACTATGGTGGGGAAAAAGTAAATGTTCTCTTTCATTATGTTCTTTTTTTGTGAATTTATTTTATTTGTTTTCTTTTTTATTTCATTTGTTTTTCAATTGATTGATGAATTTCAATACAAAATGTTATTTAAGGGGTTTCCCGATATAGTAAGATAAGCTAAATTCAGTTTAAAAATTGGCGTAGAATTGTTATCGTTTAGATTTTTTATTAACATTATTCTATCTTCTCTTTCTTTCAATACCAGAGAAACATTTCGATAAAAATATGTAATGAAAAATAGGTTTTCTAATTAGTCAATATTTTTTTTTTAATTTTAGTACTACAACCCGGTAAGTTTTTAGATTTTATTGTCTAATTAATAGTCGTAATTTGATTATTTCTATAAAATAGTAGGTATATTTTACAAAAGAAAAGTCAAAAAGAAAGCTTTGACTATGTAACTTATTCTAATTAATAAACTGTATTTTCATATAACAAGAAAGCAAAGCAACAAAATTAATCTTCCTATACTACATCAGATCCCATGAAATGAAATAATAATGTCAATTTTTTTTCTAATCTGTTTACAGTACGCATACGGCAACAAGGTAAATTAATAAAATTATTAAAAATCAAATATTTCTCTCATAAACATATTTCAAAATTATATTAGTGGTTGGTTGCATATAAAAAAAATAAATGGAAATATTCTAATTTTCGCGTTAATTTTGTTACAGTACGGGGTAAGACTTACAAATACATTTTGCTTCACATTTCAAAAACAGATTTTTTTTTAGAGTTCCGTACCCAAAGTATAAAATAGGTAGTATTTACTAAGGCTCTACTATCCCTCCGTCTGTCTGCTTGTCTGTAGATATAAGACCAGGTTTTCTCTCATGACTATACTACTAGTAGACTATTACTACTACTATTCGTTAGACTATTGACATTTTCATAGAATACAATAATTTTTAAGGGGGATTTTAAACAAGGAACGTGTTTTTTTGCCGTTTTATAGATAATGGTACGGAACTCTTCGTGCATGAGTCGAACTCGCGTTTGGCCAGTTTTTTCTTATATAATAAAATATATTTTAGATTTTATGAAAAGTTAAATATTAAAAATTATAGAACAAAACGATATAAAATAAAACATTATTTTTTCGTATTTCTTTACAGTCTGAAGGATAC
>DWMZ01002040.1:0-14823 GCA_018249855.1 Eueides tales michaeli | reverse complement strand
ATTATTAAATAGTTTGTTACTACTATAATACTCTCAGAATTCTTCTCTCTATTATTAAATAGTTTGTTACTACTATAATACTCTCAGAATTCTTCTCTCTATTATTAAATAGTTTGTTACTACTATATTACTCTCACAATTCTTAACTCGCGTGGATCTTATAAAGTGTCTTGTGCGTAGATACGCACAAGACACTTTATAAGATCATACATCGAGTCTTTCTTTTAGATAAAAGAAAGACTCGATGTATCTTGTGAAGTGACTTGTATGTATTTTGTATTTTGTTTGTTTCTTGTTTGTGTTTGTATTAATTAGTATGTATTTTGTATAGTGTCTCGTACGTATCCTATAAAGTAACTCAATATCACGTGTGTATTTTGTAGAGTCCTGGTACGTATCTTGTACGTATATCATATGTATATCATAGAGTTACTCGTACGTATCTCGACGTGTACGTCTTCCTCTAGTTTCTCAATAAATAAAAAGCTGATTTTTTAATATGACAGATTCATCAAGCGTATCTAAAATACACTTAGGCGCTATTTATGTAAATGTTGAAGGCACTTTAACAAACGGGATGTTTCTCTAAGAACAACGAACAACTTTGTCAAATTGAACTACCAGTCGACAGATATTCATAGGGAATTTTTCTTACCTACGATTTCCTTTGAGACCTGTCGTGGCGCATCGGCACCGGCGTACCGTAGGTTGTGGGCTCACACTCGAAGATGTGTAATATTTAATATTATAAAATGAAATATTTAATATTTTGGGTTCTACGCTGTGGTAACAAGGCAAAGCGTGACGTTGACCCGCCACTCCAAAATGCCTTGAGAGAGCTAAGTGACATAATAAGATTATATAACATTTAGTAGAGTGTGAAAGATTTCACCCAAAACGAGGACTTTTGAATAAATAAAATGTTATGTTTTAAAATTTTTAATGATAACATTAAATAAGTTATTTTCTATGTCTTAATTTAAAAAATCTTAATTAAACCGCGAATTATAACAGCGGTATACTGAGCCGCGAATTTTAAAGAATATATCGTCATTCATAAATAAATAACTAAATTTCCCTGTGTACTGTACGTACACAGAGAAAATTGTTTATTTATTTTAATTTAAAATAACTCAAAATTTTATAAAAGTTATCTTTGAATTCTGCATTCAATAAATATCTATATTTATCTTTGTGTATGATATAGTTTATTTGGGTAAATAAGTATTAAAAAATAGCTAAAAAGATTTTTAAAGAACCTTCAAAAATAGAGTATCGATGTTACTGGAGGAAGGTCACATAAACAACATGAGGCCGACTCGGGGGACATGTATGAAAAGGTTGATAACTGTTGGCGCTCTATTCTCCCTGGCTACCTAGTAGGGGTTACAGTATAAAGCTACAAAGAAATATATTTTATTATTTTAAGGCAAAGTTTTCATAGCGCGATTGATAAAATAGACTTGCTATAACATAATTTATAGTTATTCTAGTAAATATTAAAAATACATTCATTTCCCTATTCTGACAAACGCGTCACCATCTTATTTAAGATATATATACATGTATTAAATTTAACAAATGTATACAAATAATATTTTGTTTCAGCATTAACATCAGCTCATGAAATAACTCAGCTGAAGGTCCCGCTGTACGCGGACCCGCGGCGCGCCGCTGAGCTCAGCTGTCACTTCCGCATGGACGATCAGAGACTGCACTCTGTCAAGTGGTACAGAGACATGCATGAGATATTCAGATACAGACCCTCGCAGAAGGTTATTTTCTTGATTTTTTAAGCTAAAATATTTAACTTACATAACTCTTAATATGTTAAAATTGAAAACGTTCATGGGTGTTTATATAGCGGGGTAGGCAATAGGAACTCGGAAGACACTTCATTCCCTTTGAGATACATTGAGCCACGACAGGCCTCAACAAAAAATAGATATGTATTCTTAATTCATAATTTGCAGTTATAGATTTGCAGTCAGCCAACTGACGAAGCTCAGGATCGTTCATCATATACAATGAAGGTGAAATTAGCAATAACCCGAAAGAAAATTTTCCCACATAGAATTGGATATGATTCTCTTACCATCGCATCACATTCTTGCAAATAGTATAACACTGGCTATGAAATATTTTCAATATTGTACATATATGATACTAATAAATGATTATACTACGCATAGCGTAAAAACATGTAGTTTATACGTAAGACGTCAATTTATATAGAAAAGTCACTGATTCAGTGCGAATGAATTTGACTACTGAGGGCCACCAAATTCATGAGTTTTGTATTTTTACTATTTTCAAAGTGTTATTCCACACTTAGGAAAGAAAAATACTAAATTTAAAAGCGTATTCAAATTTGAACGGAGCAGGATTTGAACCCGCGCCTCTTGGAATCCGTCCAAGCGCTCTGACTCTCCACTAAGCCATTCGTTCTCACCGAGCTCTGTCAAAATTTTCTCTAGCCAAACGATAATTCTAACGAATTGTCTTTGGGTAGCGGAAATTTGAAAAATCTCCCTACTGAGATGCTAACAACATAAATTAATTGTAACAAGCATATAAGAATTCCGACGGAGTTCTCTGAGAACGAATGGCTTAGTGGTCAGAGCGCTTGGACGAATTCCAAGAGACGCGGGATCAAATCCTGCTTCGTTCAAATTTTTACACATTTTTAAATTTAGTATTATTCATGAGTTTTGACGAACTTAAAAAAAATAACAAATTTCAAAATAATAAACTATATTTTTTTTATTATAATTTTATTAATATTATTTTAGCTGACATTTCCATAAATTTATTATTTTTTGTATTTTAATCATTTGTAAAAAAAAATACTACAAAAAAATCTGACTCTGATACTATATGACCTATTGACCACATTGGCTTATTGGCTTACGTTGTACTTAATAAATGATATCTGTCCAGGTTCCAATACGGCTGTTTAATGTAACAGGGATAATGGTTCAAGACGGCGATTGTCAAGTAGACTCGTGTATGGTGCGCGTGATGCCTCCACCGGTCGCTGTAAGAGCCGCGTACACTTGTGAAGTGTCCACTGAAGGCCCCAAGTTTCAGATAGCGAGACAAACAAAACATATGACTGTAGTTGGTAAGTCAAATGTATATGATTTTATTAGATGCATAATATTATTTATGGAAAAGACAGGGCAAACGAGCGTACGGGTCACCTAATGGTGAGTGATTACGGCTGCCCACGGCCCCAAGGCAACACCAAGGGAACTACAGGTGCGTTGCCGACCTTTAAGGTGGAGGTAGACGCGTTTTTTGAATTTTTTGTCGTAACGACCTGGAAATCCAGCCGCGAGTGGGCCGTTCTATTGTTGTGTAGTACGTGGAAGAAAATTCCGTACCGTACCGTTAATTACCGCAAAGTATTGAAGTGCCACGTGTCCAGATGATAAGGATGGTCCATCAATTTGTGACGTAATATACGGATAAAAAATTTGGAGGTAGATATCAAGTCACACAGTTCTCCAGACCACTTCTCTTGATAAATACGGCACAATTTTAAGACAAACAAAGGTGAAACAATCCTGATTTTTTTTTTAAATTTGAGGTTACCCTAAAGCAATCTAACTCGTATATTATACTATACTAGTCACTCATTAGAGAATCCGTAACTAAAATTGTATTAATTTTCGTACTAAAGTTCATTTCACCCGCAGCTATGCCGGACAAGGACCCTACAATAATTGGTGCTCCTAAACTAGCGAAACCCGGCGAGCAACTACTACTGAACTGCTCGTCTGACTACTCCCTGCCGCCTTCTGATATTAATTGGTACATAGACGGTGAGATTACAGAGGTATGTGTATCTATCTATAATATTATTTTTGTAATACTTTATTTTATATAAAGTGGAAAATTATAATATTTTTATATTTCGTACCTCAAAAGACGAAAACCGAAACCCTTATGCTTATCTACATTAAAATAAATAAAATTGCTGCTATAATACTGTAAAAACAAAAAAAAAAATACTAAACAAGACAAAAGAATAAAAGCAAATATTAGTATATAAATATGTGATTTTACTTTGCACCTATCTGAAAATATTCTAAAAAAAAACTGACCTCATTAGAGTACCTTATTAGTTGTTAACATTTTATTTTTATATGAGCATGACTTGTATGTGACCTTCTTATGATCTCCCTCATTAAGAAACGGTCATATGGAAAAATGTACATATTCACTTTGAATATCTTTAAAATGTTAGTACAATATTTCAACTTTTTTTACGTCTTACTTGTGTTAGCGTCATGAATGTATCTTATTTTGACTTGTTTTTTTGTTTTAATGAATAAAGATATGTTCAACTTTTTTATGTTGGTCGTGAATATGATTTTGGATTAGAAGTAGGAAAATGTTATGTTCTTAATTTAATATATTTATATATGATATATTTATCTACTTATGCTTCTAAAATAGAAAGCTTCTGTCAAAATATATTTTTTCACAATTTTTCACCTATATATTATATTTACAATATTCGCCTATATACAGCAGAGAGTTAATAGGCCAAATCATTGATGCATAGACGGTGACGTAGTCGGTGCGTCTAAGAGATAGATCAACTCGATATGACTGTGTCCCCACTGGAATTTGGAAACCAATCGAACTGGATTAGGTACTATCAATTATTGTGATTGAGCTTTGTAGGTGATTAAATCAATTAATTAAGTAGTTGCACCACAGTTTTTTGTTGTTTATGTGATATTGTTATTTATATGTAAATGTGTACATATTTTAAATGAAACAATTTAAAACGGACTAATCGCAGATATTGGATTTTAAACATTTTTGGCAACCCGACGTTTCAAACACTCTTCAGTAGTCCGTGGTCACGGGTAGACTGAATTCGAATGCCACCTCAGCCTACTACGTTGACTATCTACGTCGGGTTTCCAAAAATGTTTTAAATCCAATATACGCAATTAATCTGTTCAAAATTGTTTCATTAAAAATATCTACACATCTTTAATGAAACACTTTTAAACGGATTAATGGCATATACTGAGTTTTAAGCATTTTTGGAAAACCCAACGTTTCGAACACTACAGTAGTCCGTGGTCACGGGTAGACACCTACCGTGAACACGTTCCGTTCCGTTTAAAAGTGTTTCATTTAAAATGTGTAACAATTGCGAAAATCAAAGATACTATTATATCTACACATTCACATACAAATAATATTATTATATAAACAACAAAAAATATAATTTTTAGTTCATTGTAGTTTGTAAATAAAATATATTTAGTGGTAATCTAGTTCTTTCAAAATATACAAATTAACACCGACATTTTGGCGTATACATACAACGATATTGTTGAAATAAATTAAATATTCTTATGCGACTCCAAGTGCTATTATGAACTTGAATTGAAAAGTAACAACATAATACTAATAGTATATAGTGAGGCCTGTCGTGGCGCAGCGGCAAAAGCGTGTGACTGTGACCGACACGTTGTGGGTTCGATCACCACTCGAGGAAACGAAATATTTTATATTTTCATTTCTTAATGAGTTCCGCCGCTCAATAAGCAATGCCTCAAACTTGGCGGAAAGCAAAGAACGAAAGTGGAACGGAGTGTCTTAACACTAGGTGATATTTTACAGTACGCTCTTATTTCGTATACTTTATGTAAAAACATCAGGTATGTTATTGGGCTTGACCATCAAGCACGTTATATTATACTTGGCACCGTTTACATTCAATTGGAATTTCAAGACATCCTCTCTTAACACTTCCCTCCACTCTCCACTCTACTTGCCAACCATGGCTATGTTATAATATCCTGAACCGAGATTATAACGATCTTTATAAGGTTTTTTGTAGAATTATTAAAATCCCAAAACTGATGCCCATAAAATGTGTAACATTATAAATATAAATATTAAATCTCTGCTTTTTTTATTAACTCTGAAGGTTTTAATGAACTTGCATACATTAATAATCACTCTACTGCATATTGAGTAGTGATGGTCGACCTAATAATGGCAGATCCATTTTAACTGCACTTAGTCCAATCTTATAGAAAACCAGATTGTTTAAGAATATTTATTTATTTAAAGATACGATAAACTTAAAGTAAATTTTGAAAAATACAGCAGAAATACTATTTTGTAGTGGAGCTGTATGTACTACTAACATCTAGGAAATTCTATCTATCCATCACATTTTAATATAGTGTTTTTTTTTTTACTCGTATTTGGTTTGGTTTGTATTTGTTGTATAGCGGAAGTCAACGCCACGTTTGTAATATAAATAATTAATAAATATTTAATTCATGATTCAACTGGATGTTAGTGCGACTTATTTAACTTTTCCTTAACTTAATGTGTATCATTTGATCTTTCTTTCACTTAAATATTTTTTTGTACTTGTTTTTGTTTCTACTTTTTGGATTTCACTTTAATTAGACAATGTCGTGGCGTTGGGAACTACTTAATTGAGTTTTATTATACATGATAGAAAAATAAACTTAATTTATTTATATTAAATTTAAGACCAAGTTTTTGCTGTTTTTAGTCTTGGATTAAGTTAAGATTTCTACAGAATTAAATTGAAAAATATTTTGCACTTTCAATGTACCATTTCAATGAAAATTTTAATGTTATCAAATTTTAATTCTTCAATGTATTGAAATGTTTGATTCTTTACGTTTTAATTATAGCGTATTTTTGTATATATTCTAACATTCTATTCTATAGATCGATATAAATACACGAAAATGACAAATTATAATTTTTAGATTTGAGTAACATTGATTACTTATATGCATTTCGTTTCATTAAAAACATTGTAGACATTTACTTCATTTTAGTTATAACAGTAAACAAAACAAAAATAACCATTATTTCGTTAACGCCTGTCCTACTACAGACCTCGCCGTGGCAGCGTCGCGAGCTCAGCGCGCCGCGAGCGGGCGGTCTGCGCGCGTCCTGGCGCGTGCTGCGAGTGTCAGTGCCGCCCGCAGCGAGCGGGGCCTTGCGGGTGCGCTGCGAGACGACGCTGCCTGTAGAGCCGCCTGTGCGGAGAGACGCGGCTGTCCAAGTCACGCAGCTGTCCAAGTATGTGGCCAATACAGGTGAGCTCTTGTTGTTATTGGATTTTATATGTGTATTCAAAGAGAAAAGAACTCTTTCTTTTCTAAATCTGTCTGTATGTTTGTAACGCGATAACCAAGAAGGATATCAATAATTTGAACAGACTTCAGATTTGTGTGTTCAAATTATTGATATCTTTCATGAAGTGACGTATTCGTAAACGTAAGTATTTCATAGAAAAAAATTATTTTTGTACACTGTACAAAATTCACTGTAATTAAGTAAGATCTACCAGATCTTACTTAATTATTTTTGATCCCGACATTTTTTGTTGATATTGTAATTTGCCAGTCAGAACTCTATAATTTCTCCGAGTATGAATCAAGCCCACAACCGTTGTCTTACATGACACAAACACGACGGCGATTTAAAAATGTAATACTTATTATTATTTGTTGCAGGTACATTCGTTGAGACTAAAAACTTTATAGTCGTAATGATTTGGACTTTTAGACAAATATCAAATCTAGTGAGCTTATGAGGTTTGGTTGGGGTGAATTTCAGGTAATATTAAAATAAGTAGAACAAAAGAGCCGTAAATGTAATCGATATCGTAATCCTAATCGATGTATACAATTCATAAGTTTAAGGAATACTAATAATTGGAGATTGTATGAAACTCACAATAAAAGTGAATTTATTTCAAGCTATAGTAATATAAGTAAATAAAATATTGTAAAACGTTATAATTTTTTTAGATTCCATTTCCATTGTTTATTAAAATTTTGTTAAATATATGTGTATAAATAAATTATTTGTCGCATATATTATGTAATTTAAAATAATACTAATTAATATTTTAATCTTTAATTCAAAATTTTGTCTTGCATTTAAATCACAACAATCAAATTATAGTGGGGTCCTCATATTGATAGATCGGCGAATAGACTGAGCTCTGCAGCTTTCGCTATAAAAAAAACAGATTATTGACTGATGAGGCCCTAAAGATTCTTTAACGTTTAAAAAAATTAACATATTGACCGTTGCATCTCAATACATTTCTGAAAATGTTATGTATGTTAAGAAAAATATTTATAAATTTACTTAAATCAGTATAAATAATATTAATGCTAGAAATAGGCTTAAACTTAGTGCGCCTGTAACTCGATTGCATCGAAACCGTAATTCTCTTATGGGACAGGGTGTATGCTATTACACGTTGTCCCATAAGAGAATTACGGATCACGTTTTAAAAAAGTTGTGAAAGGACGTTTGTGTGCTAAAGGTCATATTAACGATTTTATTAATGATAACACGCCTTGGTAATAAAATGCTCGCTCAGGCTACTTCAAATTTATCATTGTCAGTTATAAATATATGATGTAAATTTTCATTTAAGAAAAAGACATGTCCCGCTGAGTTTCTTTCGCCGTTTCTCTCAGGTCTGAGGCAGTAACTTTAGTGAACTGGTGGTAAATTGTTTGACGTTCAAAAAACGAAGCTTGTAACTTCTTATTTTAAATAAAAATATTTGAATTTGAATAAACACGATTATATCTTATTAAAAGTAAAAATAAAAATACAAAGACCCTTTGCGGGAAATTAAAAACCAGTTAAATACTGGGAGGACTCGCCCACAGAAGGTCCCGTACCAATTTCAGAATTATTATCAACGGGAAGTATAGCTGACTAAAATTGACAAACTTAAGCACAAAAATTGACAAACGTGGAACCCTTCACTATATGTTTTGATTACGCAGTTTTCATACAAAATGCATCAAAAATTATGCATAAGTGATTGTATTCTTTGATTGCGTAGACTGAGCAGCTTTATTTTTCGAATATTTAATATTAATTTCATCTTGATACGTTCACGCAAGATAAACGATCTTGACGGACGAGACGGGCAGGCGGGCAACAGAGTGATCCTATAAAGGTGCCGAGTTTACATAATGTAGTACCTATAAAATATAACAGAATCCTATAAAAAAATAAATTATAGAATTCTATAAAAAATATAATCAGAGCACATAAGAAAATTTATTAGCGTATTAACAAAATGTAACGTACATATACATTAAATTTACCTTGTGATCGATGTTATCATAAGTATGTAATATTAAATATACGCAATTAAGGTGGTTAAAAAAGTTTTATTAAAATAACATACATTTTTACTCTACAGCATACCTCTTTAATTCATTATTTGACTTTGCCAGCTGTCACCATAACAGTCTATCATACGATATTGCACGGGCCACAGAAAATAGGTCATATTTTATATAAAAGCTTCTAAGAGAAAAATTTAAAATTGATATATTTATCAAAATGTGGCAAAAATATGGAGGAGGAGAAAGAGGAGTTTATTATGCTTATTGTTTGTTAATTGATAAATATCAAAGTAAACAAACGGATGTGTGATGTAGATAATAATGAATCACGTTAAATTTGTTCAATTATTGCAGCTGTCAGAATTTTTGTATGGTTCTAATTTCGTTTATTTAATTATCTATATTTAATTTTTAGTCTGTATATATTGTTCTGTATCGTAATTAATAACAGTAGATAATTAAAATATAATTTGAAAGCCTGTATTTGAAAATGTTATGTCTAAATAGTCAAAAGGTAATTCTTTAAAATGTGAATAAATGTAGGGGATACTTAATCTATGGCTGTGTTTCATTTAAGGTAATGTAAATATTTTGCACAAAATTGTCTCCTTATGTTTATTGTTCAGTAAATCGATGATTATATCTATTTTATAATTTAAATTAAACGGGAATTAAAATAAATTATGTATGAAAATATTGTTTTTTTTTTTATTTTAATTTTATAAAATTTATTTTAAATATCAAGACTGCTTAATTGTATTTTTCTTGCTTCATCCTGTACCCTACACGTGGCAGGCTAGGTAGAGGTTACCTAGTAACACGTACACACTCCTTTCCATTCCGCCGAATTTGAGGCATTGTGAATTGAGTAGCGGAACTCACTCGCGGTTACAGGCGTACACTCGTACCTCGTGACAGACCTATTAAGATGATTTGATATCGTGTTATAAATGCGAATGTTTGTGAATATGTTCGGTATTTCTTTGGTTAGCCATGTTTTTTGGCGTAAAGTGTATTGAAATGTAATATTACATATTGAAAAAGGAAAAAAAATAATCGAATAATAGAATTCTAAACTGGAACCAAGGTCTTCTTTTTCTGACACCACAAGTTTTTCACGTAAGCTATTGTAACTTTGTCAACACAGGCGAACCTTATCTTCATATTTTAAATTACATTTTGTAGTCATTTTTCATTTCTTGAAAAAAGGGGTAAAACAATAATTTCTAAAATTTCCAATTTGATTCTATACTTTATACCCCCCGAAACTTCCGATGTACTATTTATTTTACAATTAGCTACTATTATTTCCTTTCATAATAATTTACGTTCTTGAATTATGTATCTCACGACCCTACGCGGCTGTGAACTTACTTAAACTTCGTTGGAGATGCTCATTGACGCAGATGTGCTCGCTTTCTTTGTTTATTTAATAGAATTTATCTTACACACATCATGTATGTTTCATATGAATTTTGTTTCAAATGTTCTTCTGTTGTTTAGCGTAGTATCAAGTAAAAATACAGGAAGTTTGCATTTTGTGACCTTATTAAAATTTGTGACCTTATTAAATGTAATATTTAAAAAAAAATAACTTACGCTTTGTGTGGGATCAAAAATTAATTGACTTTATCACGTGTCAATTATATAAAAGTTTGCAAAATAAAGAATTTATGAATTTGTGGTATTCTACAAATTTCAAAATAAAACAAAAATAAGCTTTAATACGCAGATAATTAAATTTAGCTTTGAACAAAATACATTTATTTAGCGCTTACCAAAACCTAAGAAATTTGCACCATATTTTAATTACAAGTAACTGAATACTTCACAATATAATAATACGCAAGTACGGTCTTTCAATATTAACTCTGGGCCCTTCTTGTCACAGCCTTCACCGGGTTTGATTAATGATCCGTATTAATTACGTCCACAATCCCCGTAACGAGCCCGAGGAGTTTGTTTGGTCGGAGAAGAAATATAATCGTCATAGAAATACTCCTTATTAATGTCAGTCATTCACGACTAAGTTTCTTGTATCATAGCGTTTCCTTTATTTTTTTCATTTCTGTTCTATACTTTCCACTGATTTGAAGCATTGCATGTTGAGTAGCGAAACTCAACGGCGCGAATGTCCTCGTTGCCAGAGTAAGGAAAAAAAATTGAATGAAAATATTAGATTTCTCCGTGAATGAGAATTGAAGCTACAACAATTCACGTTTATTTAATATATAAATAGTAACCTAAATCTTTATAAGGAGATTATCGTTAAATTAATATACCATCATCTGAGCTTTTCTTATGTAAGTAATGAAAGGTAACCACAAAGTAAGGACGTAACCGCATCTGGTCTTTTGTTTTGGAACTGGGAAATCTATAGTTTATCGTCGCCGTAACGATCTGCCTACGGCTTTGTCCTCTTGGACTATACGAATATTTATTAAATGTTGTACTAATATTTACTAAGTACTTTTTAGTATGGTTAAATCAAAAACTTAACTTATTATTTTTTTTTGTTGTCAACTTTCTAGAAATTGGTTTAAAATTTTGCCTCTCACCTTGGACATACTGCGAAAGAACTGCGACGTCAATGTCACTCCTTGTTTCGTTCTCGTGTTAAATGATTAGAATACGAATTTGAAATGATTAAAAATTATATTCCTGACTTTATTTATCTAAAGAGTCGAAAAATATTTAAAATCCTAATAAGAAGTCTAGACTTTTAACTGTTTTTAAACTTAAGCTACTACAAAGTGAGGGATTTAGCTATAAAAAACCACGTCAACCATAAATTGCTCGGTATTATATACGGCTTACTCGAGTACAATCTTGTAGTTAATCCCGAGGGCGTCCAGTGGAAATTCATGTGATAATAACGACTCTCGAAATACCATTTAGTGAGCGATATTGTATAAAAGATGGCCGAGGATATGTAGTACCTAGAGTTAACGAGATAATGTTTTGTGTCATTAATGATATTGATAATATGATGATAGCTGCTATTTAGACATTTTATTAAAAATAGCCATTGCATTTTTTATTCTCCATTAAAATAAATATTTTTTAATTAATTAAATCATAGTCCCCACAACTAAACGAGCGATATATGTCTAAAACGATAAACATAGTAAATATTTATATTAACTCTTACAATTATTTGAGATGTACATTTTTATAACATATACATTTATAGAAAAACTTTAATAATATTTAAAATTTATTGAACTCATGACTTAACTATTTAGTGACGTATCGGAAGCATGAGCGTAAGCCGAAATAAATACATTTAAGCCTATAATAAAATTATGGCTGCGGAAGTATCACTTCAAATGTATAATACAGTACAAAGTTCATCGCAAGGAATATTGATGCCGGGTGTAATCCTATGAAAGCGGCAATCAAATCAATTTTGTTTCTAGAATTCTTTCTCATAAAATCTTTTATCTAGTAAATTAGGTAATTTCAATAAGCTCATATGTCCACAATACCTTATAATTATCATACTTCTGGTTTTACTCTTATTTTTTTTAATACTATCATTAAGAACAGAACGTGCGATCTAAGCGCGAAGGTTGTATATTCTCACTCTTGAGTATGAAATACTTAATCAAAATGAACTGAATTACGGAAATTGAATTTATTCGTTGCATTTTTGAGTCGAACTTCGATGGAATCAGACAAAATATCGTTTTGTCAGTTGGTTACACATTATTAAACGAGAAAGACGCATTCGTGTGTCGTTTGTAAAGAAATGGCAGCATAAGGTTGATAATCCTTTCATCCGTTTTATATGGTTATTAAAATACTGTCATATATTTGCTTTATTTATAAAAATAATAATATAAGATATCAACTTGAATAGCGAGAAAAAAAAATACTTTTCTTCTTTTATCTGAACGCATATCTTTGCTTATGAAATATACCCAGGAACTTATCACTATCACGTTTTACTTATCACCTTTCAATTTATATAGCATATGAGATTGCACTTATGTATAAGTATGTCCTACTAATATAATGAAGATGACAAGAGAAATTGTTTTAATTATTCAACGACAACATGCCTGATATTTGATGCCCGAGGTAATGTTACTCGATATCTTCTTAAGACACTGTCATTATAAAAGATAAAGTTTATATAAATTTCTCTGTAAGTTTATACTCTCTGGAACCTAGTGTTAAGATGTATGTATCTATATACATGTACATATATATATATATATATATATATATATATATATATATATATATATATATATATATATATATATATATATATATATATATATATATATATATATATACCAACGTGTGATTTACATGTTGGTTTTGTAATTTCATGGCACATTTAATTGCGTGAAGTGTGATATAAAATACAGACTAGGGATGACAAATGGACGAATGTTACATATGGTGATCGTCAAATATGAAGAATATTGAGGCCGGTCGTGGCGGAGCAGTACAAGCGTGTGGATCACCACTCGAAAAAGTGAAATATTCAATACTTTGAAATGAAAAAAAATATATTTTTGTTCCTTCGCTCTGAAAACTACTACATAATAGAAAAAATTATGCTGAAATCGGTTTGAAGACAAAATGTTCTCCACAGAGATTTTATTGCACAATTTCTTAACTCAGAGATACAGATCACGTTCTTTACACATAAACTTTGATGAAGTCTGAGCAACCGCTGTCTCATTTCAAGTAAACTAAGCAGCTCTATTGACGTCGTAATTGCTACTTCGACACGGCGTCTTAGTTCGTGAACTTCTTCAGGTTTTATTAGCTGATCAAGTATGAATCGGACTCGCCCATTGAGGGTTCCGTAGTAATTTACATAAATAATAAATACTATTTATGTAAATTAGTACGCATTGTATAAGACAGCCATTGTTCTAATAAATAGAACCAGAACGTGTATATAGTAAATTTTCAAATGTAAAAGCAAGCTCTCCAATCATATAAATACAATTAAAATGAATATTATAAAGTGCCTCAGCTTAAAATTGAGTAATTATTACACAAACGCATTTTGGACAGGAATTCAAGATAGGGACATTGGCAGGAACTACAAATAAACAAATTTCCATTTCATAGATTACGTACAATAACAAGAAAACTGCAAATTTAACTGAGTCGAAATCTTCATGCAATCTCTCTACGACACTCCCTTTGTCGGTGACATTATTACATATTATTAAACCAAAACATTGTTTAACAAAGACGTTCTCATTACATTGATCTTAAAATACGTACGTTAAATGAGCTTTGCGTGTTATGACGACAGTTGAACGCTCATTTAATTATTCATTCAAATTCTTCTCTAAGTGTTAGATCAATTAGACACGAAGTAAATATGTATGCAGAAAGTAAATAATGAATGTGTATTAATTAATATTAAATTTCAAAAAAAACATCGACTTAGTATATGATATTTTATATCATAAAGCTAGTTAATCAAATAATGTTGAATTATTGCACAGTAACACTGATAAATATACTACTAATTTTACGTTTGCACATGTAACACCAGAGGAAATTATTAAATCTTTTAAAAGTCTTAATGTAAAAAAAACTGGTGATCTATGGGGTATATCTGTTAAGTTACTGAGCTCTATTATAACACACA
>DWMZ01002039.1:0-14827 GCA_018249855.1 Eueides tales michaeli | reverse complement strand
ATTTTATAAAATCATTTACTTATAAAAAATACAAAATTCTGATAGTACTTTGAAATATCATTATAAATTAAGTTTTTCTTTAATTACTGAAAAAATATATAATTAATTAGTAAATGAAATATTTTGGGATTTATATTACAATCTTTGTGGTACGTTCACTACAATATATCTAAATGTCTACGAAGGACCCAATAAATTCGAGTAACGAAGCTTGCTGCCTTGTTATGGCGGTCAGAACGACTACGCACGTTTATGTCACACCCATAAAAGTAATGACAAGTTATAGCGTACTAATTAAATTATAGTTTGCAATATTGATAGAAAAAAAAGTAACCTTTGTAAAAAAGTACTTTTGACGTTGAACATTGTCTCATTAAAGCGCAATTGGAAATTGACATGAAATAGTGGATCTAATAAGTTTGAAACCTCTTCTCAGGAAGGTAATTCTGCCATACAAAATACTAATTTTAGGTAGTAAATTCTTGTAATGACTGGGCTTCTTGATATATGCGGTTGTAGTAATGCATTGAAAAATGAATATGATCATTGTGTGCATAAGTTAAAAATAAGTGGTTAAAATATAAATTAAAAAAAAGCAACTATATAAAAAAAAACATTTTAATTTTGATAATAGTTCATATTAGATAAAAAACTTAGAAACAAATATATATCTCTTTAATTAGACAACGTAACAATTAAAGATTTATTAGTATCAAAATAATTTTGAAATCGCAAAAACAAATGTCACACTGTTGTAATATTAGTCCACATACCAATATAACAAATATTTTAAAAATAAAAAGTACACAGTGTACCTAATTTTTTGAACGTTAAGTTACGCTAAAGGAGTTTTTCTCTTTCAAAGCGGTAAATATTTAACACTGTAGCGTGCAAGGAAGCAGGTCTCATTATGTTGCTACTATCGCTTTTCCGCCGACGCATGAAATTTATTTCACAGTTTTTGTATGGCATAAATTTAAGTAATTTTGCATTTCGTAGAAACTAACCAAATGTTATATAAAATAATTATCTAACTCATAATTATGTACCTCAATAAAAACATTACTTCAAAACGAATTAAATACAAACGTCAATATCAAAGCAAATATAAAATATACTGACAATATCCTTCCTAATTTTGAACTGAACGAAGTACGCAATAAAAATTGTATTTCAAGCAATAATATTTTGCCGATTAGTTTCACAGTGCTTTTGCACTGTGAAACTAATCGGGGTCAAATAACTACTATAGTGTTTTCATATTTCCCATATTCAATTTTATAAGAGCAGCGGTTACTTTAAAATAAAACACGATTGAGGTCTTTTTAAAAATCAAAGAAACTATTTCAATTTATTTCTTTTGTTTGTAGTGCTAACCGAAAGGATTCTCGTGTCCATCGCCAATTAGTGCTCTCATCATTTCTAGGTAGCTTTCTAGTTAATAATAAGCAATTCAATTTTGGCTTATAAATTAATAAACTGGGTCGACAGTTTAGTTTTCTCATTAATATTAAATGCAATTAAGAGTTCATGGCATAAACTAAAATTTACTGAGATAGTAAATTTAATGATAAAAATTTTATACCTTCAAAAATAGAGAAAATTTTGTACTTTCATGGTGCCAAGGAAAGAGTACAAAAAATATTTCTACTAAATTATATAATTGTAATATATCGCGGCAACAAATTTCACCACTCAACAATTCGTCTTGAAAATTTGATGCCATTTTTTAACGAAGATTCGACGAGGTGTCTAGAGTGTCTTTAGCATAGGACCTATGCTCTGCCTCTGCCTACCTTGCCTATGAAGAAAACGACCTGAATCTTCAAGAAAGTAGATATAAGTATTTCATTATTTCTCACATAATGGCTTTTGGATCTTGATCATTTAAATTATTCATATCTTTGCTTATTTTCTTCTGATTCTCGTGTAAGATACAATTTTTATAAATCACACTGTTATTTATCAAAAAATAAACAACAATTCGCGTAAATATACAAAAGCTTCGAAATTATTTATTGTAAGAATTGGAAGGTGAACAAAAACATAAACCTGAACAAAACAATCTTTGCCTTACAATACGTGTGCTTCTTTAGTGATGTAACAAAGGAATATGAATTATTTGACGTATTTCTGGTTTTTTTTTTCAATTACTTTTAAATATTTTTTTGGTTACACAATTCCGATACTATTAAAAAAAAAGGTATCGGTTTCTCATTACACTCACACATATTTAATACAAAATCCGATTTACATGTATTTAAGTCAAGAATAATATTATAGCAAAATTAAAATAGAATTGTACATTTCACGTCAAACTTTATAAATTAATAAGATTTTCAACTTAAAAGCTAATTTACTTTACGCCATTTTTCAAAGTAAGTGTATGTATATAGTCGCAATAATGCTTAATAATGTAAATTTAATACATTTTTAACGTATTCCAAAAGAAAGATAGGTAGACTACCATTTAAATCAAATATATTCGAGATAAATCTATATATTTTAAGTCTGAAAATATTTATATTATTTCAAGTTCATCTCCCTAAGTTTAGATTATGTAATGAATAAAATTAATAAACTTTACGAGCATAAGTCAGGATTTTACGCGGTAAATTCTATATAATAAATATATAACAAACAGAATATATTTGGGTTTATAATTTAATTGTGTTAATTTAAAATTTATAAATTTGTTTTTTTTTAAGACTCTGTTCTTTAAAGATTGGGTTTCTTTGTGAAGTATTAAACACTAACTAAAAAAATAATCCCTCTACCTAACTAAGAGAAGCCTGTTATGACGCAGGGGCATAAGATTGCGACTTTAAACGTGACGGGTTGTGGATTCGATCCTCAGTCGAGAAAATTAAATATTTAGTATTTTCTTCGCTTTAATGGGCGGCGTTGAATTCCGTCACTCAATACGCAATAGCTCAAATTCGGCAGATAGTGGGTGGGTGGAGTCTTAACATTAGATTTCCAAGTTCTCTGTGCCTACCCTGCCACGTGTACGTGTGACGCACAGCGTGAAGCAAAAAAAATGTTGACCGGCCGAGGTCTTTTAGCAAATCATACAGAAATTTTACTTACAAATGTAAACGCAGCATACGTGTGGAATTAGGCTTAACTATGTTAGCTAATGATAATTACCAAAATGTCGCTGCGCATAAATTCTGTTTATCATTCTGATGATTTTGAACTGTTTGCCATTAACAACTCTGTTATTGATAGTGACCTGTAATTATAGTTTTGTAATTTGGTGTTAATTTCATATTTTAAGCTAAATAAGACTATGACAGTGGAAGGGTAGAAGCGTGTGACAGTAAGGGTGTGTGTGTGACAGCAAGTTCTGTGTTCGATTCTCACCCGAAGAAATGAAATATTTCATATTTCGATGCAAAGCCTGGGCTAGTTGAATCAAGTTCCGCTACCCAACAAGAATGCCTCTACAATTAATCTCAATAGAAAACGTTTTTATTCAAACCAGAGATAGTTCAGAAGATGTGATTGATACATACAAACAGATACAAAAATTTATAACATACATTAACCATTATGTTTTACATGTCATAATCATATCATCATATCATATCAGATACATAATTTTAGTGTGTATAGAGTAATACTATAGCTTATTTTCATATTTCCGTTCTAGTAAGACAAAACGCGGTGGTAAATTTCGCCGTTCAATACTTATACATTATAGAAATATTTCATCACCGTTACTATTAATAACGTACGAAGATGTTATATCTCCATTGTACAGGAGTGCTTAACGTCACATTGATACAATTAATTACCGCAAATGTAGCAAATATCGATGCCGTCTACAATTACATTTCTAATATACAATAGTCACCATTATAATACTATGTACGTGTTTGCTTTGACTCTTGCATAATTTTGACGGTAAAATATTATTATTAACGTGTCTATCGTGTCTTTTTCATTTAAACTTGTCGATTTCCATTCATCCGTAATTAATTTTTCCTCGCGGTAGTAGCAAGACGTCGTTGACGTTCTTTATTTAACTATCTCAAAAATTGGACGAAAGAAGGAGAACCAAATGTCTTAACTTTATATCCTTTCTGCTATTCCTTTAGGCGAAAAACACTGAAAAATTTAAAAACTATAAATTTAAACTTATTTGATTTAATAACAAAACACGGTAAAGAATTCCATTCTTCTGCTCCGAGTGAACATTCATTGAACCTACAACCATCACTTTTACTTTCAGACGCGGTCCTGTGCCACGACGCGATCGTCTTTAATTTTACAGCTTAGTCTGCTTTTTTTATTTAATACTAACAGCCCCTCTCGTAACTTCTAATCGTGCGAGAATTCTGGATTAAAAATTAATCTATATGTTGCTCTAGAACTACTTCTATCTTTCAGTATTAAGGCTATAGCAGTTCAGCTGTTTTAGAGATTCTTTCAGATAAACGGAAGGATAGACAGACAAAAACTTTTAATGTTGTTGGTTTGTGTTTTTGTATCGTGTAAATAGCCACGAGTATATGACTTTAAAATATTTTAGTTAATAGGAATTCACACACAGATACCTACTTATTTTTTTTTTATGTATGTTTATTATTTAATTGAATTTTTATACATTAGTTTGTCTATTACAGTTCTTCATGATGTATTCCATTTAAATTTTACACACGTTGAACATCTTCGGCATCAGAATTTCATTATTTCTTATAGTTTAACTGAACATATTATATTAGTGATTTAAAAGCAGATGGTTTTTTCGCAAATATTTTCAGTGTACAGACACAATTTCAACTTTTATTATACTGTATATGAAAACTACCTTCGCCGCTTAACAACTTTTACTAATGCGCCGTTTCCCTATTACTACGTTTTTTTATAAGAGGTTTCAAATTAAGCTTTATCTTATGTTAATGGAAAATGCTCATCACGTTCAACAACTTTTGTCAAGGCAACCTATCGTAAGATAACTCTAGGACACGTAGAGGTACCATGCTAAAATAATATCTAATATATATGATATTAGATATTATTTTAGCATGGCTGGTAAAAAAGTAAAAAAATTGTAAATATAGTAACGAATTTAATTTTAAATATTATAAGCTACAAAAATAATTTAAGCTGTCAATTTCAAAATGTCTTCCCTAAAAAATATTTTATTCAACTATGTAATACTTTTCAACAACTGTTAATGAAACATTATGAAATACCACTTTTAGATAAATGAATATATTAAGGAAGGGTAGGCTCTATTATCAAGGTGTAACTTTCTAATAATTTTACAACGTTAAGAACTTTCATCGTTCTGTTATAGGTAAAGTTTCTTGACTTTTAAGATGAGATCTTAATTGTATTTCGAAACTCAAGAAATGTACTATTTTAACTCTTAAATAGCAACAACTTGGCAATTTGAAATAATGACTGGAATTTTTAAGGGAGATAGTTACAAAGATATTAAAATTGTATCTTTATATTCAAGTAAGCAATATTTAAATTAGTAATAATAAAACAAAGAAAAAAAAATTGTATAATATGTATGTCGTAAGTAAAAAAAAATGCCCTTGTAGGTTTAACTATCAGTAAACGTTACGTTATGATTAATTCCATCCCAAATCGATAAGCTATTTTTTATTAACTACAACAATTGATTGAGCGCACTTTTGGAGAAATAAAAAGAGTATTTTTGCTGCACTATATATTATGCATATAAATTATCATAGTATGCATTAATATACGTTCATATTAGATTAAATTTATAAGACTTTTGATTACAACCCATGCTCCATACATGAGGCCTAATGTGGCGCAAGAGCACAAGCCTGCAACTGACGCGACAGCGACAGGTCTAGGGTTCGATTCCACTCGAGAAAATGAAATATTTAGCTTTTAATTTAAATATTTAATATTTTCATTTCTTTCGCTCTGTTAACAAGGCAATGCGCGCATTACCTCAACACATAATGTCTCAAATTCGGCGCAAAGTAGGGAACCAAACAAAGTGTTTTAGCACTAGGGTCACAAGTTCTCTCTGTATACCCTGCCAGGTGCAGCGTGAAGCTGAGTGCGTTAATTATGACAAAAGCACACATTTATTTATTAACTTAATGTTTATCGAGTTCGCATTTAACCATTTATCTGACGTTCGGTAACTTTAAGTACTACTGTACTTTCAAGCAAAATTGATCGGGGTCAAATAACTACTATAGTGTTTTCACATTACGTATGTTCAATTTTATTAGAACAACGGTTAGTTTAAAATAAATTGCACAAGAAATTTATTATTACAAAAACTATAAAACAGTTTCAATTCGGTCGCTGGTTGTTCAATCGAAAATAAAGTGCGCCAAAAACCTAGAAAGTAGAATTGGAATATCTCAAGTCTATTGAAACTCTATGTTCTCTCCGCTTGTCTCTCTCTGTATCTTGTTTACGTAAGATACGACCTGAAACTTCAAGAAAAAACATAGATATAAGAAATGTAATATCACTTACATAATATAATAGCTTTTGGATCTTGATTACTTATATCATCCTTGCCTTTTGTTCATTTTGTTCTTATCCTCGAGTAAGATACAATTTTTATAAATGATGAACACTGTTATTTACCAAAAAAAACAAACAGCAATTCGCGTAAATATACAAAACCCTCGAAATTATTTACAGTAAGAAATGGAAGGTGAACAAAAACATAAACCTGAAGATAACATTCTTTACCTTTGTAATATAAGTGTGAGATACTTCTTTAGTGATATAACAAAGGAAAATGAACCATTTCATATATTTCTGGTTTATTTTTCGTTAATTCGTTACTATTAAATAAAAATTAATTTTAAATAAAAATTAATTGTCCGTCATTGATATATCAGATTTATTTGTATTAAAGTCGTGGCTAAAATGACTTTGTAATGTACAAAGCTTTAGCTCTCCAAACTTTATAAATCAATAAGACTCGAAACTTATAACTTAATTGAATTTACGCAATTTTTCCTAACAGGTTACTAGTAGTTGTAGTAAAGCTTAAAAATTTAAATTTGATATATTTTAACCTACTCCAAAAGAAAGAAATAAAACAAATTATTCATGAGAAATCTATGTATCTTAAATCCGGATACATTTTTAAAGGGTCATTTCCTCTTTGAATTGACTTAGGGGCAAATCCACCCGTTAAAAAGGTCTAAGCATACACACCTTAAATCGATTAAGTGCAAGGCTTCTAGTAAAAATACTAATGAGCAAGTTCTACGGCGGCAGTATTACTAACTTAATGTACATATACTATAGTCAATTTATGAAACTTATAAATCGTGAAACTGTATGACAATCAAAATATGTGACATTATAGATCAATTAGGGATGTGGACATTGACCTGGAGAAACCATATTTATCTAACAACTAAAATAAAGTAAATGCTAGCATTTACTTAAGAATAAAAGTTGTAGTAGAAATAAAAACCTACCGAGAGGTCTGTTGAAATTTCAGGTTTGTAGGACAACTGGGGGTAATAATAAAACTTATAAGTTTACAAGCTAAAGTTTACCGGCTTACAACTCATTTAGCAAGAAAGGAAGTACAAAAAAAAGTTTGTAGTAGGTTTCTCTCAAATATACCTACTGCATTTTTCGAACTTTTTTCTTCATTTTTATTGCATGTGCTCTTTTCTAAACAAATTTCAATTGTAAGTACATGTACCTACAATTCATTCCTCATTGAACATTCCATGGGAGGTACCCAATGAATTTTATAAATCTCCCATGGGAGGTACCCAATAAGTTTTAATTACGTGATGAATAAATTTTGGTGCCAAAATTCCAGGGCATTTCCCTATGCACTGTTAATAATATTGGGATTCTTGGGGTTGAAATATCGAATAAAGTCCAGTTTAAGAAGTCATTTAGAGATCAAAGCCGAATTGGCTTTAAAAAAGCTCGGAGTACTGAACAGAACGAGCCTAGTTTTATATATTCAATGCTACACTAAGAATATATCCATTGGCATCGGTCCATTGTGTTCTTCATATTTATAAGTACACCTTAACCATTTAACAACTATACACTACACTAACTGAAAAGGCTTAGTTCTCTTGAGTCTTCTCACTATGTCCGTGTTATCGAGGAGCCGGATTGCCTCGACGTTTACATAACGTCGAAGTCTGTGTTCGTGAGCTTCTGCATATTTCTTGATGACATTAAGTTATCCAGAAATATGCAGAAAAATTAATTTTAAGGTCCTTGTGGAGATCGTCGTTTCTAATATACCAGGACGCATTACCTATTGTTCTGAGTACTTTCTTCTGGAATCACTGTATGATATTTACATTGATTTTTTTGATACATTCCCACAGCTGTATTCCATAGGTCCATACCGGCTGAAGTTAAATTATTACAAACCATAATGTTTTAAAATTTAAGTATTAAAATAATATGTAAGCAGCAATTAAATGTAAAAATCAAAACTTTATAACTGTAATATGTTACGATTATATGAGTATATTTAGTATCTTACAATAAAGGTTACATTTCGATATCTCTAATTAAATATTATAAAGATATTAGACAGTAAACAAGTATAAATTAAAATCTATATATGGGGTTCCTTGACTCTATATGTTACTAATAACTAAAATCAGAGTTAGACTGACTGCTGATTGGCTTCGCTGAGTCTGATATGGCTATTGGTGAATTACGATGTATTTGATTCAGTAATTTATAAATACAATTTTACACGTGAAAACGTGTGAAATCAAGCATTCAAGACAATATTTGAGGTTAATCAGAACGTATTTTCTTAATTAAATTATACGTTTACTATACTTTTTATATACTTTTGGTTGTTAATACTATTACCCCTGAATTTCCAAAAGATTTTAGGCTACTCACGATGACAATGATGAAATGTTGTAACCATTACACACGTCATACGCCATAGCAATATAATAATAATAATAATAATGTTTATTGTTCGAAAAAGAACTAACTTAAATATATAGGTCACTTGCCTCCACACTAGGATTCCCTGTGTCGTAGAGACTAGTCTCTTTCGTCTAAAACATACATATAAAACAGGTAACAGGTACAAGTAAGATAATTAACATTGCTTAGTTAAGTTTAATTTTTAAAAATTAATACATTTTAATAGTAGGTGTGTGAGTGTATGTTAGTGTGTGTGTGTGTGTGCGTGTGTGTGTGTGTGTGTGTGCGTGAGTATGTGATTGCGTGTGTGCGCGTATTGTTTATCATGTCCATGTGTTGTGTACGTCTATGAGGTATTTTTGCTTGCATTTGTATGTCGGAAGGTAAAGTTGTCTATAATATCCTAATGAAATTTTCTGTATTGTTATAGTCCATGTTTTTGAAATAATTTTTGACATGATTTTTAACTTTTAATCTGGTCAGCTGAATAAATATTTTGCTTTATATTTTTTATCATTTAAGCATTTTGAATTAAATTCTTTAGTGTTGATCTTAATTTAAGAGTAATCCATATAATATTTGTCGAACACTATAAATTTACACTAAGGAATAAATAGCTTCACACTGTGTCCCGACCACAACAGAATAATTAGAAGGAACCTAGAGCTGAGTCACTCTGCCACTTTCTGCCAAATATTTAAATTTTGGCAGAATTCAATGGCGTGTTTTGTTTAATTACCAGGATCAGGCATTAAAATTAGCACACTAGTACAAATCGAACACACAACGGTCGCTTCGCCGTTTACAGTTAGGCATTGTGCCGGTGCAATAAGACGGCTTCTTGAAAGAATATACATTTTTTAAATCCTAGCCTTTACTATATATTAAACATTAAATTCTTCCTGCAGAAAAATCTTAAACGTTTTATATGGAGCTTGGAAAATGGAGGTATTATGTTTTAAGCAACAAAATAACTACTACGAAACTGTAACATATAAACGTATACAAAAATCTTGTTTTTTTTTTAAGATATCGGTTTGTTCCTAATTTTGTACCAAAGTACACAAGTAAGTACGTGTATGATTGTTTATTTGAAAAAAAATAATACTAGCATTTAGATCTTAAATTATAAATTGTTTTTAATGTTCCAAAAATTCAAAATGAAAAAGAAAACTAACAGAAAAAAGAATATTCTTTATTTTGTTTTAGTAGTTTTAGTACAATTAAAACTATTACAAAAAAGACAAATCGTCTTAACTAAACACGATATTGTTTCAATTTCAGTTCAATAAAACAAAAAATAGTCGTAAATAATTATTCGAGTTAGAAACGGAAAGCCCATTCATTTCATTGAAATAAATCACTTCTTACATCTATTTGTCCAGGCACAAACCTAGACTCTTGATAAAGTATCTAAAGAGGGCCTCAATAAATAAAAATCCTAATGGAATCTCGACGGGAAACTTTGTAAGGACCACAAATCTTCAGTTGAAACTTGTTATAAGTATTCCTACTTTCTCTTAACTTTATTAATTTATTTAAATATTCATATTGAAATTTTCAATGTAAAAATAGGTATTTCTACATTGAAAATTTCGATAAGAATATTTAAAAGATGAGAATATATCAAAGATGCGTAGTTTGTTCAAGTAGGTACTTGAACAAACTACGCATCTTTGATATATTCTAAGCATTCCAGTCAAGAATTTTAGCCCTATTAAGTTTTTTCACTAAAACATGACAAAAATAATAACGCCATAAATAATAGTCAAAAATTATAACATTCAGTGGTCTATAAGAGAAAATAAAAAGCATTTACTCATTATACTAAGTTGCCAATAAAATTAATAAAATAAAATGAAATGAAATGAAATGAAATGAAACGAAACGAAGACGAGAGCAGCGAAACGAAACGAAACAAAACGAAACGAAATGAAATGAAAAAATACAACAGAGCAGAGCAGAGCAGAGCAGAGCAGATCAGAGCAGAGCAGAGCAGGGCAGGGCAGGGCAGGGCAGGGCAGAACAGAATAGAATAAAATATGAATGAATGAATTATTATTATAAATTTATTCCATATAAATTTATAATAATAAATTCAAATTCAATTGCAAAATATTCTTTATTCAAATAAACTTTAGCAAGCACTTTTGAATCGTCAAACGAGCCTTTAAATACCACCGGCTCGGAATGCGGTTCTGCTGAGAAGAGTATATATTGAATAACGTTACACTTTCATTGTACGATACAATGGTGACATCCTGTATGAAATTTGAAAGATTTTAATTAAATACATCTTTATCAAACAAATATTCTTTGACAATGTAGTACGCTTTCTTAATTAACATTGCATTAACATTTACTTTAAACTTCTCCAGTGGGAACTTCTCCATACATTGCGGAATACTATTAAAAATACGTATACTCAGACCCATAAATTATTTATTTACTTTTTGGAGGCAATAACTAGGCGTCACAAGTTTGTCCTTGTTTCTTGTCCCTATCGTGTGTCTGTCACTGTTTTTTATACAGCATTGAATATATAGCAAACAAGACGTTATAAAATATATATTGAGAAGCAACCGTAAGAATACCTATATCCTTAAAAACATCCCACAGAAAATCTCGAGATTCATTATATAAATAGATCTTACGGCTCTTTTTTGCAGTATGAATATTGAATTTATATCAGCGGCCCTGCCCCATAATAACATCCCATAAGAAAGAATACTGTGAAAATAACTAAAGTAAACTAGTAGGGCAGTATCAACGTCTGTCATTTGCTTTACTTTCTTAATTCATGCAGATTAAACTTATATACTTATATTTTCCATGTGGGGAGCAGCATGCCCATCTATGTTTTGGTTTTTTGACAAAATAAGTATTCATGACACAAAGTTTGTTTTCAAAAGCGAAATTCACTAGCATCTGGCCTCATCCATTTCTTATTCCATATCTGTATTGTTTCATTTTCGTGCGTTCATCTATTAGTGTTTGCCCTATTTTTGCATAAAGTCTCCTATTATGACTCGAGTTTCATGGGCTGACGTAGCTGCTGAAGTAGCTATTAGAACAATTTAATTAAAGTGAAATAAACTGACTATCTAAACAAGCGCCAGGAAAATTTTAAATATTATACAGTCCATCAAAATACAGACAAAATTACTGATACTCAATTTTACATTTATTTGGAAATTTATAAGGTATAAAATACCAATATGCTCTATAGACTCTAAATATCTGTAACAAATATTATTAACAACGCTCATAATTATTTAATAAATATTTATAGACTCTAAATATCTGTAACAAATATTATTAACAACGCTCATAATTATTTAATAAATATTTATTTACGATATATTAGAACTACGAATCCACTTTGCAACTAAAAAAATATTTTTTATTATATATAGAAGCTTTCATAGCCAAATAATCGTATCTCATGTCCACCAGTTATCAAAGGACCCATGCTATCAAGACATTTTAAATCTCTGAATTCATTAACATGTAATAAGGCCAAATCCAAGGCCTGCCGTGGTGAAGCGGCACAAGCGTGTGGCTGTAACCGACAGGTTCTGGGTTCGATCCCTAGTCGAGGAAATGAAATGAAATGAATATAAATAAATAATACGGCGTTGAGTTCCACCACTCAACACGCAATGCCTCAAATCGGCGGAAAGTGGGGAACGGAAGTGGAACGGCTAATAAGGCCAAATCAAATGCTAAACTTGAATTTTATGCGGAGTAAGCAAACATTTAAATTGGCTTTTCATTTCACATTTATCATTATTATTTTGTAAGCAAATTAGTATTATCCTATTAATCAAAACTTTGTTACTAAACCTGTTTATTTGCCTGCGTTTCTTGCCCCACTGTTCTTACTTAAATGAACTCGTTCAAAGTCAGTCATCACACTATATGTCAATTTTGAAACGGTTTGGCATATTCCAATGAAAATACAAACAGATTGTTTTAGTTCTGTTTCTGTTATAAATACATTTTGATAACACAAAAATCAAAGCGTGCTCTAGTGTGATCATAAGAAGGATATTCTCTCTAGATACAAGTCAATAGACGACTTACCTCCCTATTCCTGCACGCCACAATGACATTGTAAACTAACCTTCGATGTTGGATGCTGGATAGTCTTCAAAATGAAATATTTTTCGAAGAATTTTCATTACCTGTAACAAAAGTATTATAAGTATTTTCATCTTGATATTTGAAACAACAAGTAGGTATGTACTCGCATATGTATATTAAAATGTGAAAATTTTCCGTTTCCGTTCTAGATACAGACAAAAAATACTATGATTACTTTAAAATCTTATATAAGTAAATTAAAAACTTATATGTCTAAGTAAAATATGCAGTTCTTTGTTAAGTTACTAAATATCATTAATATTAGCGAACCTAGCCCGCTTCGCTGGGATAAAATAGATAATAGTAATGTATCAATTGAAACCAACATTGGTCTTCATGTTCATTCTCTTCCACTCTTTTCTCTAGCGGGAGAAAATTGTTGCCCACACTGATATACATGTTGATTAATACATCTACTTTGTTATTGATATAGAACTTTTTAGAATTATTAATTTCATTGAATTCCTTTAAAATAATTTGTTGTTAAACTTTACACGTTTGCAAATAAATTCTAACGTACCGATTAACGTGATTGATTCTATATATTGGTTATGCATAAATAGTATTTACTTGATCGAAAATATATATCACCAATCGTAAACTGTTTAACAGTTAATTAATTTATTAATCAATTGTAAAAATAGATTTATTTCAACTTAGCATAACGTAACAATTTCCATTACATCTTTGTTATTATTAAGATTAAATGTTGAATAATTCGAATACTATGCGTATAGTGATAATATGGCAGTCAAAATACCTGGTTAGGTGCAAAACAACTTTGACGAATACAAATTTTCAGTAGACTCGTAGAGAGAAGACGAACAACGAGAACGACTAAGTTCGCAAAGATACGGTACTCGTTTACTTTATACATAATTTCAGCGACAAAGTTTAATATTTAAGCTTTGTCACTGAAGTTATATTTATTTACTTTTACAAAAATAGAAGTAAAATAAACAGGAATCGTGAGCTCATTCTGTATTTAAAATTAATATCTGACCTAAATGTGAATTCGAAATGTGCTCAAAGCATTTTGATAACATTTTCATTTCATTGTGGTGGTTCATTAAATATTTAACATCCTGCTAAAAATTTGCCAAAAAAATTACTTGCTATAGCTTGGCAAGTGCCTGTGGCATGCATTTTAACATTTTTATTTTATATTCTGAGATTTGCATGATTTTTTAATATTATAACCTTCCATATTTTGCTCAGCCAAAATTATATTTGAATTAGTTATGCCACTAAAAGTAATTTCCTTCAATGACTAAAGAAAATAAAACCCAAAGAAAGACCCTCGAAGACGTTTATTTAGGATGTTTATCCCTTAAACCATTTAAATATCAAATTCGTTCGAAAACGTCGTCGTCTGTCATCAGAGACACAAAGTATGACAGTTGCAGTTCCTACCTGAGGAGATGAATTATTTTCATCAACTTCGTGAATTATTTTCATCAAATTTTCGAAACATCGCTTGTTAGCATCGCTTGTCGTTACTTACATTTTGTAAACTGCTGTTTAATAAATCGTTTAGTTTTGTATGTTATAACTTGCAATGACAATATTAATTGTATCTTACATATTTATTACAATAAATTATGTTTTCCCTTTCTACCTAAGGTGAATCTATGTATCAGATGTCCTCAGTAATTTTACTATTTTTAAAGTGTTATTCCACACTTAGGAAAGAAAAATACTAAATTTAAAAACGTATAAAAATTTGGACGAAGCAGGATTTGAACCTGCGCCTCTTGAAAACCGTTCAAGCGCTCTG
>DWMZ01002038.1:0-14828 GCA_018249855.1 Eueides tales michaeli | reverse complement strand
TGATCTCACAAATGAAAAATTATATAACTTTTCTGAATACGGTAGTAGTGAATAAAAAAGAAAAGAAACATCGTAATTGATACATATTTTCGTAAATTTAATTGTACTACTAAATTCATTACTTAACAAAAATGATTCTTAAAACCTAAATCACAAGGTAGTGATTCATTTATTTTCTATTCTAAAAAAGCCAAGGACATGTTTTAATAAAAACTTAATGATCTTTAAGAAGATTAACGGCTTACGTCAGATCTGTTAAGATTTATGAACAGGTGGAATTCCTTTTGCACCGTAATATGATGTCATTTATTATGGTTATACTATTAAACGCCTTGAAAAGGATAAGTCTGTTTTTAATTATATCTTAGTTTTAGAAAAAGTGCGCAGCTTCTCTCCTCTCAGTGGGTCAGACTTTGATTGAAAGTGCGATGGTGTTGGACTCGATTCCCACAATTCAGTTCGGCGTCCAGCCGTTTGACTTCAATATCTTATAAATTATACGGAAAGTTGGAAAAGAACTTCCTAACAAGAGGTTCTTGGTATTATCCCGTTAAAAAGGCCGCGTATTAAATGTACCGTGCCTGGCGATTTTATTTGTTTTATTTTTAAAGAAAGGGTAAGGATAAACTCTTTCTCTCTCTCTTTCAATTGCCCTCTGTGGGACCTTGAACCTTCCTATGAACATAGCCACATTATAATCAAGATTTTGTTCTTGAGACACTGAAATATTTTGCTGTGTCCATTCGAGCTGAGTACATTGATGCATCGACAAGATATCTCTTTCTCAAATTTGGAATAACCTAGCCGGACTGTTTCTCCTCATTATATTTCATATAATATTTCAATTTTTAACTGGAGCAGGTACAACATGGGTACAATGACATGTAATTGTCCACTGCTCTTTAAGAAACTATATTGAGATTCTTGACTATTGAGCTGATGTCGTGCTTGATTTCAGTCAGTATTACTACATCATTGGCAAAACGAAATTGCTTAATGCTCATGCCGTATCTTCAACAGTCCTAAAGCTTGAAAATGTTACTAAATCTACCAATCTCAATGTGTAAAATGGTCTTCGGAGTTTTTAATAATGCTATGAAAAATTTATATCACTTTTCAGTGTGTCACTGACTTTCTAAAATAAATAATTTAAACATTTATTTATATACAAAAAAATAATTACCTGCAATGCTGTTTGATGATATATGAATTGAAAGCTATCACTTTCTCGTAGAGAGTCAATTATAATAATGATGTTGGCATTATAAATATTATTTAATAGAAGTTTTTTGTTATAACTAGATGGACGAAAGTGATGATGCGTGTTTACATTTATATTATAGTCAAGACACGTTCGACTTGGTAAAATAATTACTGTAGTGTAATTATGAAATATACCACAGTATTTATTTCTCGTGGCCGGTCGTGGCGCAGCGGCACAAGCGTGTATCTGTAACCGATAGGTTGTGGGTTCGATCCCCTCTGAAACAAATGAAATATTTAATATTTTCAATTTAAATATTTAATGTTTCATTTCTTCGCTCTGGTAACATGGCATAAGCGCGGCGTTGAGTTCCGCCACTCAACGCGCAATTCCTCAAATTCGGCGGAAAGTGGCGAATGGAAGTGGAACGGAGTGTCTTAAAACTACGTTCTCAAGTTGACTCTGCCTAGCCTGACATGTGCGGGATACGGCGTGAAACTGAGTGAGTGTGTGTTGTCTCTTAGCTCCTTATTTTTCTTTGGAAATAGTGAAGAGGGGGAAAAAGATATTGATGTTATTATCAAAAGTATTATCGATAAAACCAAAATATTGATTTTCACACACATTTTTAAACATATATTAGTTTCTAATAATTATAAATGATTATCATTTCCTAACCAACTTCACGCTGTATCCTACACATGACAGCGGAGAAAGAGCGATCTAAAGAACCTATTATTAAGACTCTCCGTTCCGTTCCTCAATTTCCGCCCAAATCCGCCCTATACCTTGTCACCAGAGCGAAGAAATGGCTCATTTCCTCGAGTAGGGATCGAACCCAAAACCTGTCGCGTTTACAGCCTGTGCAATAGGGATATTTTTTTGAAAACGATATTTATTATCTTTTTTAGAGTTCTCCGTACTAGCAAATGCGCCTTATCATCTTTATACGCGGTATTTCGAGATGGCCACTCCCCCGCCCGCCAGTTTCTTGTGGCTGCCCTACAAGCACCCGTAATGGCGGTGCTGAACGAAGATGAGTTCTTTTTGGACATAGATCCCGATAAAGCTATGGAGAGGTAAGATTTTAAATTAATATTTATTAACACAGCATTTTTGTCTTAGTTGACAAAACCCTTTCTTGGTTTGTTGATTAGTTTTCATATAAGAAGATAAGTGATCACTCTAGGAATGAAAGAAATTGTAAGAGAGAAATTCAAAAAAAAAGGAGAAATACTCCACACAATTTACATTTTTTCTGTAAAATGTAATAAGCTCAATAATAAATAAATATATATTGAGCTTAATACTATATTATTATATTTGCAATATTTATTACACATAGAATTTTTAAATTCGGTCACCTTTCTAGGATATGATGAGGATTTATCATGTATATTAGTTAACTATTAATTTGTTGATGGTACATGTAATTGAAAACTTTTGTTTGTTAAAAGTGTATCAAGTTTTTTGGCTTCTTTCCACCCTTTTATTGCAAATTAAAAGCTTAATTACATGGTTGTTTTATACGACTAAACGTATTAAATAACATTTTACATTTATGCTTGCATATGCAAAACAAGCGATGCTATATTTAATATGTCAATATTAACAACGATCATATTTCAAGCATCATTTTTGAACTGCGTTACAAATAGTTTTTTCATAAATATGTATTTTAAAATATATTTTTTTAGCTTCACGCTGTACTGCACATGGTAGACAAAGGGGACTGAAGAACCCAGTGTTAACACTTCGTTCCCCACTTTCCACCGATTTTGAGGCATTGTGTGAGTGGCGGAACTCAACGCCGCGCTTTGCCTTATTATCGGAGCAAAGAAATGAAAAAATTAAAAATTTAATTTGAAAATCTTAAATATTTCTTTTCCTCGAGTGGGGATCGAACCAACAATCTGTCGTTTACAGTCACACGCTTGTGCTGCTGCGCCACAACAGGCCTCAGTCAATATTTTTTTACATATATGAAAATATATATATTTTTTATTCTCTTCATAGATTTTCATCAACAGACCGCCTCAAGAAATTCGGTCAGTTGAATAGTACTGAATATAACACAAAAGTGGCTAGATACCGTAAATGGACAGTACAGTCGCTGTACAACTTAACCAGCAAATTCATATATTCCCTCAAGGAACATTGGCCCAATTTCCCAGCTATTATAGCGTGGATTGTACAACAGATTGTGCATTTGTTGAAACAACATTCCAGGTAATATTATGTAAATTTTAAGTAATTCCAAAAGTCAACTATTTCTTTTAGTATCGTTTCTATTTTCTATCGTTTTTTGTAAATTATTATTTGGCGTAATAGCTTAATTGTTGAAATGTACTTGGTATTTTTTTTATATTTCTTTATATGTTTTTAGCTACATAAATATAAAAAATATACAAAAAGCATAGGTACATATGGAGTGGATTCGAACACACAATTTGCTAAGTTTACAGCCGAAGGCCTATCTTTGCGCCACTACAAACAATTTTTTATGTTAATTCAATATATTTTCTTTTAAATATGCATATTTCTTGATTTTCCTACATTCTCTTACCATCTCAACTCATCATCTAAACTCTAGTTATATAAAATAACCTAAAATTCTATTCAATGAATATTTCCACAGAATAACAGACCGCGAGCTGCACGTGATATGTACGGAGTTAGTTCTAAACAATTTCATATGCCCCGCCATCGTGAATCCGGAGGCGCATGGCGTTCTAGAAGTGCCCGTGTCGTACATAGCCCGTTTTAATCTTATACAAGTGGCACAGATTATACAGATGTTGTGTTTGGCAAGATATCAGGAGGTAGGATTGTTTATATCAATTTTTTTTTTCAGCTTCACACTGTAATGGTTGGTTGGGTAGAGGAAACATGGGAACCTAGTGTTAAGGCACTCTGATTCATTTCCCACTTTCCGTCTAAGTTGAGGCATCGTGTGTTGAGTGGCGGAAATCAACGCCGCATTTTGTCTTTTTACCTGAACGAAGAAATGAAATTATTGAATATTATTCTTCTAATAGGGATCAAACCTGCAACCTATGTGCCTCTGCGTGACAGGCCGCTTAATATATAGTTATAATTAGTATATTTTATATTTGTATTTTATTTAGTTTCGAGTTTCTTCTATTTATATTTTAAGATAATGATAACTGAGGCCTGTCGTGGCGCAGCGGCACAAACGTGTGACTGTAACCGATAGGTTCTGGGTTCAATCCCCGGTCGAGGAAATGAAACATTTAATATTTTCAATTCAAATATTTAATGTTTCATTTCTTCGCTCTGGTAATAAGGCAAAGCGCGGCGTGGAGTTCCGCCACTCAACAGGCAATGCCTCAAATTTGGCGGAAAGTGGGGAACGGAAGTGAGACGGAGTGTCTTAACACTAGTTTCTCGGGTTCCCTCTGCCTACCCTGCCTCGTGCGGGATACAGCGTGAAGCTAAAAAAAAAGATAATTATAGAAAAAACTAGTGTTAAGATATTCCACTCGTCATGCTTCAGAGGTATTACTTGTTAAATAGTGAAAAATAATGCTTTAGTTTATTTTAATACAATGGGAAAATAAGCTTACTGGATGGGTGTTGAACCCGCAACTACTGTGTAATAGTAGTTCCACTTTTCCAGTAGGTTTTGGTGTTTTGTTAAGAATACAGAATTGTTTCTAAGAAATTAATTATTTATAGTAAACATTATTAGCTTAAAATATTTTGTACCTATAATTTATTTTTCAGTTTTAAGCTGTATTCTACACATGCCAGGGTAGACAGAGGGAACTTGGGGACCCATTGTACAGACACTCCTTTCTGTTAACCACTTTTTGCCGAATTTAAGACATTGTGTATATAAATGGCCGGATTCAACACTGCGCTTTATCTTATTACCAGAGCAAAGACATGAAAATATTACATTTTTAACGTCGCCGTCGCACGTGTTATTATAATTTCTTTTTACCAACATGTTACAAATTAAATACAAATTATGTTATTTAACCAGGTGGACCCAAAGCTACGCGACCTGTACACAAAGTTCGACCGCGCGTCGGTGTGGTCGCTGGTGGAGGGCGTGGCGGGCGACGCGAGCGGGCCCCCCGCGCCCCCCGCGCGCCCCGCCGCCGCGCACCCCCGCACCGACGCGCCGCCCGCCTCCACCGTCGCGCTGTTCACCGCCGCCGACGCTCACCTGCTCGTGAGTACTGATTGTATATTGGGCTTTGTTGGCACGATCCCCGATTGAGGAAATTAAATGTTTCTTATTTTCAATATAAATATTGATTGTTTTTATTGGTTTTCGCTCTGTTAACAAGGCGAAACCGGTGTTAAGTTTTGCCGCACGACACGCCTTAAATTCGGAGGAAATTAGGAAATAGAACGGAGTTCCCAGATTCTCTCTGCCTAACCTTCCATGTGTGAAGCTGAGATTAGCACTATAGTCTATGACCAGTTTCTTTCTTACAATAATGACCAGACTATATTATTAATATTAGTATGTTAAACAATTAGTTCTTGTTAGTTCTTACAAAAAATAACTAATATATCATTGGTTCCGATGTAGCGCTTATAAGATTTTGAGTTATGCTAATTTAGTTTTAATTTTAACTGTTACTTAATTATTTTGACTTGATTTCTAATGAGATTTAGACATTGACTCCATAACATATAGTTTCTTATTTATATTGGAAAGGTAACGCCCCTAGCTAATGTTTATTGTTCGTTGAGAAAAATAACGAGTCAAATATTAAAAATCCCAATAAGCTAATGACATAAATAATATATAAATAACAAAACATTCCTTTGGTGCAACAATCCACTTGAAAACAATTTCTTTAATATATATATATATATATCAATATATCATCTCGAAATATTTAAAGACCTTTTTAAAAATATAACCACATTACAAATACTTTGTGCACCAAAAGAGCGATAAAATATATACATGTATTTGAAATATCTATACCAGTTTTTTTTTAAATCAAAATTTACATAGCAAAAATATATGTAATATTTTCAAATGAATAATTTTCTTAACAATTTAGATACTTTGGATATTTTACAGATCACATTCCTGAAAAGAATCTCATCGAAGCTTAACAATAACACTCAAAATGGCAGCGAGGAAAATGGCAACAGTTCTGGACAGAACTCCGATGAGTCCACTTTCACGTGAGTTTACAGTAATATAGTGTACTGTATGTTATGGTAATAGGAATTATACATATAATTTTGTTACAATTTTAAATTAAAGCTTAAATCTTGATGTAGTTAATTGCATTCGAATTTAAATAATATTTGATAAATGTTAAATCGTGTTTTCATAAAGTAAATTTTGTAGTGTTTTTCTTTTTATTAAAAAGACATACTCAATATGGATACAATATAGGTTATACTTTATAGATTTTTTATAAGATTAGAAAGCGTGGGCCTGTTAACGCGAAAGCGTTGAAAGGTTGCGGGTTCGATCCCCACTCAAGGAAATACTATTTGTATATAATGTTGACATTTTTTCGCTCTGGACGTGCCTCAAATTTGGCAGAAAGGAAACTGAAAGAAGTGTATTAAGATTTTATTTTCAAATTCCTTTCTGCCTACCCTGTCATGTGCTGGATACAGTATGAAGCAGAAATAAATTCATATAGCCATATAAGAGATAAACAAATAGAGTATTTTAAAATATATCTAAATTTCAGTGAATCAAGTGGTCCAATAGACAGCGAGGGCGGGAGCACGCGCTTAGCGGCGTTGGTCGCCACCGGCGAGCCCAACTACCGCTCACGATTACACGATTTGTTAAGGAAAATGCCGGATTTCACTAATGTTAGGTAAGAATACATTTGCGATATCGGAAAAGCCGTCTTATCTCTCTATTCTACAAAATACTTTTTTGTTCTGTACGATTTTTTTGTATAATTGTTGTTGACGTAGAAAATTGATATTGATTGATCGAGTGCAAGCTGGAAGAAAAGGTGATCGAGAATATCGTGTATTGTGAGGCACTCGCGTGAGTGCCTATAATATGAAAAAAAAAATGTTGTGATTCTTTATGAATTTGGATCAAGATGTAAATTGATTTTTTTTTGCTTTTGATAAAGGTGTAGAATTAAGAAGCCGATCATTATATTTTATTTTTTATTGATGTTTTCATTGATTAATACATGTTTTTTCGTTTAATTTTCGTTTCCGGGGCACCGGAGGTTGGCGAGCGAAGCGAGCAGGGGGCGGAGCCCCCTAGTATTTTTATAAAAATATATATTTGTAGGTTCTCACTGACATTATTATTTTTTAAAATTATGTTCATTTTCTTGTTCTGATTATCTACCAGATACTATTATGCCGTAATGGGACCTCCCGGTATTAAAAGGATTGCAACTGTTTTTATTTTCCCGTTCTACTGAGAAAAAGCGCGATATTCATATAATTCATATAGAAAAAATATAAAATAAATGAATTCTCCTTATGTTATTAATTTATGTAAACTACTGGTTTAAAAAATAATATAGTATGGGCGACAAGTTGTGGCCGCTCGGTAGTTGGGTTTTCTCAACTTTTCACATTGTTCACACAGGAAGTAAGGAATGGAAAGTCAAATCTGAGTGACGCAGCTATCTATAGCTAACATCAAGTCTGTATATATTTCTAGGTCCTCAACCGTCGATTCAAAAGATACGCTATCAGAAAATGGCCACTCAAAAAGGAGTATACTAAGTAAAGTGGCCAAGCCTCGTCTCCCTCGCGCCACTACCTCCGACGATCGACTGTCGGACAAGGACACCACAGAACCAGAGGTGCTGGTCATTAAGCTGTACAATGTGGATGAACAGGATTTTGTTGGTAAGGATTTTTTTTTATGATTTTTGTTATTTACTTATGTTTTAACTTTTAACTTAAATATGACTATTAGTCTAGGAAGCGTAATATGTGCATTTGTAAAGTTTTGAATGTCTACATGAAATACGGGTTTCGTGTATGTCACTATATATAAAAAAAATCCCCAACCCAAAAAATTAGTACCGCATCTCGGCAAAGTAAAAATGAAATATTAAATATTTAAATTGAAAATATTAAATGTTTCATTTCCTCGAGTGGGAATCGAACCCACAACCTGTCGGTTGCAGTCACACGCTTGTTACCATGCGCCACGACAGGCCTATTACAAATTTTATACTATTTAACTGATATAATGTTCGATAAAATCGATACATTTTTAAGCACAGAGATAGAAAATATGTTAACATGTATTTATGTAATAGATATGTGTTAGATATTTATGGGATAGTCAGTGATACAGTCCGAATTAGCAAATTATTTATGAAGTTATTTATTTTTCCATTAACTTTAGTCAAGACTGATTTATGATATAGTTTATATTGTAAATATAACCTTGTACCTAACGTAATATATTTTTCAACATCCCAGGCTTAATACCGGAGTCGAAAGTTCTAGAAAGTTACTATGGCGGTGTAGAAGGGGAGCCGGAAGAAGGTGGGGCTCTAGCGCCGCCTGGTGTCGCCCCTCCCGTACAAAAGCGTACTAGGTATTTTCAAAAACATTGAATATTTTTCTTTATTATACTCAATAGTTAATTTTTTTAAGCTTCACTCTGTATCCTAGTAGGCACCTTTAAGCCTGACGTTAAGAGACACTCCGTTCTCCATTTCCTGGCCTTTCTAGAGGCATTGTGTATTGAGTTGCTGAGTACAACGCCGCGCTTTGCCTCGTTGCCAGATAGAAATAATGAAAATATAAAATATTTGACTTCCTCAAATGAAATATTCGTGGTTGGAATCCATAACGTTATTAGCATTACCACCGCAGACCCTAGCTGCTTTAATTTAGAGATTATTTTTCAGACTTTTTTTTAAGCTTCATGCTTTATCCTAATAACAAGACACTGTCCCTTACTTTTTGCCCAAATATTCGAAAATACTGCCAAATAACATGCAATGTAATAAATAAATGGGTACTGCATTGGAAAAGTAGTGTCTTAACACTAAAAGTCAAGCTAAGAAAAAAATTTTTAGGTAGAAATATTCATATGTATTTTAATATTTTCCTATCAATAAGATTCTCCGTGTCCCACGACGAGGTGTCTCTGGGCAATACTTCGGATAACCTGGAAGCCGTTTCGGAGGCCGCGTCCAACCATAGTGTCACCTCCAGCTTGGAGCTGGAAACCGAAGACCAGAATGATAATCTGTCTGATATGGTAAGGTGTAGAAAGGTTTTGAAAGCATTTTATTTTTTTTCTTTAAAATTATTGCTGCTTTTTTTTTGTTTTGAATTTTTTTTTATTTATAAAGTGTCATAATAATTTTTTGTCGACATGTTAATTGTAATGAATGATTTATAAAGAAAGATATAAGCTTGTAGCAAAGACAAAAAGTAAAGTAATTCTATAAGATCAAACACTTAGATGTACAGGTAATTTGATTTGAATATATATTAATTATTTTTAAATTAAATATTTATTGCTTCTGTTTCTCTCCTTCCTTTGCTAGACAAAGCAAAACGTAGCGTAGAGATGCCACTCAACACGCAATGCCTCAAATTTCGGCGGAAAGTAGGTGTGTTTTAATATGTACGGGATAGAACGTGACGCTAAAAAAAAACCCATAATTTATTTGTTTTTATTCGACCAGGTATCAGCAAACGTGAGCGGTCGGGGAAGTCCCAATATATCAGGACGGGAGACCCCCTCTTCACAAGTAACTGATGGCGATGCGGCTGGTGATGCTCCACCTAGACGGTAGGTTAGGTTATGTTAAACATAATCTTTGATATTTCTAACGAGTACTTTGAGTCATAAAGATAAATTTAGATCTGGTTAGGCAAATCATATTTTTTCATGGAAATTTTGCTTTTCCTGCCTACCTTTTTATATAAAATAAGGATAAATATATTTACAAATATAGATTTTATTTGAATCTGTAACTGTACCTGGAAACTCATTGAAATATGAAGCGTACAGTACCGTCGACGAGTACTGACAACCCTCTCTCGTAAGGCTCTCCGAAATTTTGTGCTAGAACATTCGAGAAACTAATAAAAAGAAATATAAAAGTCCTTAGATCGAATGTGTGCAGCCATTTCCAACTAACTTCAGGACGGCCACGACTCTTTGGCGTCACTGTATAGTAGTATAAAGTAATTTATTCAATTAATATTATACAAGTACAAATAATTTTCAGTTGTATAAGTTTTATATTTTCATTAACAGCACCCAACAAAATGCACCAGTGAGCCAAGCGTCGAGTGCGGCACAAGCAAAGCTACTCAAGCAAACACGGAACGATATTGAGGACAAGTTTTGTAAATTTGAAATAAAGGTAAATTTAACATGTAATAAATAAAATTTAATTCGTTTTGCGATAGTAATGGATCTTATGATTTATAAATAAAAAAATATAAAATTAAAATATAATATCATTGTGGCGCAGGGGCACACAAGCTGTAATCGACAGGTTGTGGGTTCGATCCCCACTCGTGGAAATGTATCATTTAATACTTTCAATTTAAATATTTTATGTTTTCATTTCTACGTTCTGAATACAAAGCGCAGCGTTGATTTCCACCACTTAACACGTAATACCTCAAATTCGACGGAAAGTGGAGAAGGGAACGGAGTGTCTTAACACTAGTTTCTCAAGTTACCTCTGCATACCCTACCATGTTACAGCGTGAACTTGAAAAAAAAAGTGATAATCAATACCAGCTGGCTATAGAAATTTAGTAATTTTGTATTATATTTTTCTGTTAACTGACTTATAACATTAACTAAAATTACTGAAAAATTATATTTTCTTTGATAGAAACTTCTAGAAGGCGACGAAACAATAAGTATAATGTCGGACACGTGGAGCACAGACGTTCTGGCTTCGGATTCTGAGACTATCGGCGATTCTTGCGAACACACTCAAGTAGCTGCACAAGGTGATCTATATAGAAATTTGTCATTTTTTCTGGCTTCTACTTATTCGGCGGAACGCTTCAATTTGTCTTCCAAAGTGGTGTGATGAAATATATTTATTCCTCTGGTGGAAGTTGAACTCGCAATTGTCGTTTTTGTAGTTAAATGCGTTACTGCTGCGCCAATGCGGCTTTTGAATTAGATAAACTAAAATAAAGAATCAAATTTTATTATATAATCCCTATTCTATTTGTGTTATTTCTAATATTATATTTATTATGAGTTTAAATTAAGTATCACTGAAGTGAAAAACAGAGTTTATTAATAATCTCTCAAACCACCAAGTTCTATGGAGGAGATATGTTAGGATATAGACTTAGCTTCAAAAGGCACGTCTACCACCACATTAAAGGTCTGTTTTCTATAAAATAAGATATATAAAGTATATATTACTTTATATATCTTTTGACTTTTCCATGTATAAAAAGATATATACGATTTTGAGGCCTGTCGTGGCGCAGCGGCACAAGCGTATGGCTGTAACCGACAGGTTCTGGATTCGATCTCCAGTCGAGGAAATGAAATATTTAATATTTTTAATTTAAATATTTAATGTTTCATTTCTTCGCTCTGGTAATAAGGCAAAGCGCGGCATTGAGTTCCGCCACTCAACACGCAATGCCTCAAATTTGGCGGAAAGTGGGGAACGGAAGTGGAACGGAGTGTCTTAATCTTAACACTAGGTTCCCGGGTTCCCTCTGCCTACCCTGCCTTGTGCGGGATACAGAGTGAAGCTAAAAAAAATAAACGATTTTTATAGGAAAATTGTATATACAACAAAAACGTCTTATCACACAACGTACACGTGATATTTCTAGCAGTCACTTTTTATGAGTAGGTCCATCACTCAAAAAAAAGAATTATAGGAGATGTTTATTAATGTAACAGGATCCAAAATATTTACCAGATTGTCGGCTGGTTTCTCTGTCTGTGCGTTTGTATGCGCTAATCTCGGAAACGGCTAATCAGATTTAAATGCAGTTTTGACTGTTGTATTTAGGCAACCTTCTTCTGTCAACTTAACATTTAGTGTTTGTTTTATTTAAACCCTCTTAAAAATAAAAAACAAATCAGCAAAATTGCTACAAATTTTTTATTCATTTAGCTAAAATTTTGAGCGTTCAATATATAAATGTTGTAAAAGTAATGTCATTAGAATAAGAAACTTGTTTAAATTATCAAGTAAAATAATGTAATATAAGCGTGCGAAGCCGCAGGCGTGTCGCTAGTTATATAAAATTAGATTTTTTATTTATATCGGCAGGTTCTAACGCTAACCACGTGATAGCTCCGGACGCGTCGGAGACGGCCAGCGAGTCCGCGTGGAGTATGGACGTGCTCGCTTCCGACAGCGATCGCAATACTGAGGTTGGTGTCGACTATAGTGAAATAATTCTTTAAAGCATTAAGATTTTTATGTTGTTGTCTTGTGAGAATGTATTTATATTTAAATATAGAAATTATTCTGTGCTTAAAATCTGAAACTTATCTGCACATCTTACTAATATTATAAATGCGAAAGTTTGTACGGATGTATGTATGTTTGTTACTCTTTCACGTAAAAACTACTGAACGAATTTTCTCGAAACTTTGCAGTAATATAGCTTCGATATCAGAATAACATAATAAGTTAAAATTTATAGGGATTTTTAACCGACATAAAAAAGGTTCTTTTATGTATGTTCCCCAATTACTCGAAGATGGGTGGACCATTTTTCTTTTTTGTTCGAGAGGATATATTTCACAATTGGTCCCATGGTAAGGATATCAGGATCTGATGATGGAATCCTGGAGAAATCGAGGACAAACCTCAAATTTGAAAGGCACAGATGCGGTTTTTTCATATAATAACGCACTTGGGAGATCTGTATCTGACTATCATCTCATTTTATTAACTGACTTCAAAAAAGGATAAAGTTCTTAATACGTATGTTCCTCAGATTACTCAAAGATGGGAAAACTGATTAAAAAAAAACTTTTTTTATCGTTGGAGTTACACAAAAAATATTACTGTAGGATTATTTGTCTTAAATAGTTCTAAATAAAAGTCCGCGTCAGTATATATCTATCTTTTATGTGTAAGTCACTTTGACCAAAATAGTGAACGCGGACGAAATCGCGGGTAACAGCTAGTATAAAATATATTACAAAAATTATAAGGGAAGTTTATTAATGTGATAGGGCACAAAATAGCGATTTTTATTTTTTTTTGTCTGTTTGTTTGTTTATCTATTTGTCTGTGACTTTTTGTACGTGCTATTCTCAGAAACAACTAACAAGATTTAAATGCACATTTTCGCTGCTATATTTTGGCAACCTCAAATTTGTTATTTTTTTTTTATCCTTATAAAAAAAATAACAAATTTGAGGTTCAATTCAATATTTAAAAGCGCATAATTTCATTTATGCCTTTTTAAAAATTGAAAGCTTCAGTTTATGTTGATTATATAAATAAATATGTATTTTCCAGGTGGACACGGACGACTGTGTCTCGGTAGCAGCCCGTTCTGACACATCATGGCCGCGACGCGCTTCACACAATGAACCCGCGCTCGCTTTGCCTTTAATGCCACATACTTTGTCTGTAAGTGCTTTATATTTCATTTAAATTTAGATATTTTTTATGTTAGGAGGCCTGTTGTGATGGCACAGGGGTATAAGTGCATGCGTGACTGTAAACACGACAGTTAACAGCGACAGTGGATTCGATTTCTACTCAAGGAAATTATATATTTTCATTTCTTTGCTCTAATTTGAAAATAAGTGGAACGTGAATAACACTAGTTTTTCCAAGTTTCTCTGGCTAACTTGCAATTTTGCCCATATAGTTACAAATTATATGTATTGAGAAACTTGTATATCAAATAAATGAATAACAAAACTAATATTGTTAACTAATTCTTTGTTGAATATTTTCGAATGAAAAATATTTATCTTTTAAAATATTTCTTCTGAAATAAAACGTTTGGACTCTTTAATATTAATATTATTTTATTTTTTAGAATGGAAGCGCAAAGAGACCAGATTTGGGAAGTCCTCGTCACGCAGCGCGGTCCAACCTTCCCAGTAGGTAGGGATTAATCAAATTAACCTATTACAGTTCAAAATATACGTCGCAAACGCGGCTTTACTTATTTAAATTTATTGTTATTTTAGAACCGAAAAATATTTAGGAAAAAAAACAAACTATACCCTATATGATATTCTTGACTGATGAAATATTTACATACATCTACATATTTTGATGGTATTGGTATTTACATTTCTTTTGCTGCTATCATAGTAATGCTTGCTCAACACGCTGTGCCTAAAAATTTCGGAAAGTGAAGAAAGGAAGTTTTTTAATGAGAACCGCTATATGCGAAGTATAGTAAAAAGTAAGATATAATTGTATATCTATTTATTTTACATCATGGCGTAGTAGTACGTTTCATTTGGTGGTTTTAAATTCGATTCTCACTAAAATTTATGTTTTTTTTTTATTTTCTCAATATGTAGATCAACACAGTGTAGAGTTATACCAATTAATGCCAATGTGAAAAACGAATTACTTTAACACTGGATTCTCTCCCTACTTCACTGCGAAGAAAATCGTTAAGGAAGAGATAATATTACTTTGAGTTTACCTAACTATATATTATTATT
>DWMZ01002037.1:0-14835 GCA_018249855.1 Eueides tales michaeli | reverse complement strand
TTCTGTGCGAGATACAGCGTAAAGCTACAAACAGAACAATTTTGTTCATTAAATATGTCTAAAACAGAACAAAGCAAAAATTAGCAATTTTCATATCACGTGTCTATGAACACGAATAATTTGAACACTATTTGATGAAATTCTCCTTATGTCATTATATTTTCACTAACTTTTATATATTCTTTTGTTTGTTATATTATTGGTATATTCTTTAAGCAATAATAAATAAAGTAAAAATAAATTAATATTTTTTTAATTATATAAACTTGTCCAAAATTGAATTACTTTCACATGAATAAGCTTCACGTTATATAAGAATAAAAAAACGGTATTCATAATTGAACAATAAATATAAGATATATGCTTAGCGTGGCTCAGCTTCACGCTGTATCCTCACATGGGAGGGTAGGCCGAGGGAACGTGAGAACCTAGTGTTAAGACACTCTGTTCCATTTCCCGCTTTCCGCCGAACTTGAGGCTATGTGTGGCGAAACTCAATGCCGCGCTTTTTCTTGTTACCAGAACGAAGAAATGAAAATAATAAGAATCTAAATTGAAAATAATAAATAGTTTACTTCCTCTAGTGGGGATCGAACCCACAACCTATCGCGCTTAGAGTCATATGCTAGCGAAATATATGTATTTTTAAAGTTTTCTCGCAAATTAAGAAATTCTGCATTTGACATATACCAAGTAAATATATTAAGGTGGTAAGATGAAGGTCACCTTACAAGGTGACCTTGATGACTAAAACAGTATATTAACAGCTATTTGCAACTAGAGACCTGCTGGTGGCTTTACCCGCTTAAATTACACTACAGTTTCAGTTACAGTTTTTACTTTTAAGACAATATCTATACATTGAAAACAAAAATTTCAGCTAAATGAAAAAAAAATCGTGGCAATTTTGTCGAATTTAATATTTACAATTGACGTAATTATTTTAAAATAAAACTAGTTGGTATGGTATGGTTCTTTGATTACGGCGTTCCGAGCGTGCCAGTTGAGCACATATCACTTCGCCAGTGTCACGTTGTATGGAGAAAGCACGAAGGAAACTAGTTTGAATTAAACAAACACTAAATGTAGTAGCTTAAATTAAACAAACACTAAATGTTGAGGGTAGGTTGCGAATATATAATAGTGAAACATGGAATTTACTGAATTATTATTTCAGATTTATGCTATTTTAATATATTGAATATTTTAAAGTTAAATGAATGCTGATACAAGTCAATATTAAATAGAAAACAGAGAAATTTTAAAAAAGTAGGTCGGAAAACTTAAATATTTAATTTGCCCGAAGGGAGATCGTACCCGCAACAATTAATTACAAATTACCTCTCTGTGCAACAATGGTCTAAAACATTAAACAAGAAATAATTAAAAATATATTTATTTACTAAATTATGCGTTACAAATTTCTATTTGTATTAACTGTATCACAACGAGCAGCCTTGCCTATTTATAATTTTAATGACGTTTTAGATATTTTAATTAATTCACATGAAAATAATAAAAGAATATATAAGTAACACCTTAAATTTACAATCTGCAGACAAAAGATTGACGTAAACATAAAATTAATCCGTGCTTCGTAAACGCTAACATAATGAAGTCATACACTTCCGTCGAGCGGGCGGGTCGGGTCTTGGGGCGAGTTGAATATTTCAAACCAATTTGCTAACGCGGCCCATCGTGGGCTTAAAAGCGGGCGGCGCGCGAATTTTTAACGGATTTCTAAATTAAATGACATTACATGTTAACTTCTTTATAAAATGTCTGCAAAATTGTCTCAGTGGAATATGGCAGCATTAGTATTATAGTATTATATATTTCGTTATTGATATTAAAAATATTCATATTAGGATAAATTTGTCATTTATAGTAAGGACCTAGATAAATGATTATATAATTCGATACTTTTAGGGTCCCGTACCCAAAAAAGGAAGAACGAAACTCTTGCAGTTTTGTTGTTCGTCCGTCACTTATTTCGAAATCACGTGAAAGTATCGAGCTTTATACCAAATGTTTACGTTTGTTGTCCTTTAAGCCTAGAAAAAAGAAAGCTTCTTAGTAAACGTAATCATAACAAGATACGAAAATTTTTTTGATGCGTTTTTTGTATGAAATTTGTCGCGTTATCAAAACCTGTACTACCACCGGTAATAATAAAGTAAAACATCCAAAATGTGAAAATTTATCAGTATCTCATTGAAAATTTATCATCATTAAAACTTATATTATTAAAAAGTTGTATACTAGAATCGATTGCGTAATTAAATCATATAGGCTATTTCAAATTTTATGACATTTTTATGATTTTACTAGAAATTCTCACTTTGCTAAATTTATAGAAATTTAGTAAAGTGAGGACTTCTAGTAAAATCAAAAAATATATTTATATTACAAATATTAAATAAATAAAATATGGTATGGTTCTTTGAATATGTCGTTCTGAGCGTGCGCATGAGCACATATAATTTCTCCATTATCACGTCGTGTGCAGAAGACACAAAGGTACAAAAAAAATAAGGTATAAAGTTTCTAAATAACAAAAATGAATGCAGCTACTTTCGTGCCAACAAAATAACAAACAAAAAACCTACATTTTAAATGAAACACTTTTAAGCGGATTAATCGCGTATATTGATTTTTAAACATTTTTGGAAACCCAACGTTTCGAACACTTTACAGTAGTCCGTGGTCACGGGTAGTCTACCCGTGTTGGTCTCCAAAAATGTTTAAAAGTCAAAATACGCGATTAATCCGTTTAAAAGTGTTTCATTTAAAAATGTGTAACAATCGCGAAAATCAAAGATACTATTATAAAAAACCTACAATTGCAGTTCTTATTAATTTCCTACAGCTGTAGTTCTTAATAAAATTTTATATTTTGTAATAATTAAGTAATATTGAGAAGAATTGAGCTCGTTGAAGTATAGGCAGAGGGAATTCAGTTTGGACGTTATGTGGCGTTCCCTATTTTCCGCCGCATTGTGTGTTGACTGTAGGAACTCAACGCCGTGCTTTATCCTATTATCAGAGCGGAGAAATAAAAACATTAAATACTTCATTTGATTGAGTGATCTTTAAAATTAAAGATAGCTTTGAGTAATAAATAAATATAGTTTATGCTATCTTATATGGTTATATTAAAATGAATTATTAATAATTTTCATGATATAGTCACCATAACAGATTTTATTGAAAAATAAAAGAAAAAAATATCTTAAATTAGCTAATAGCTAGTTGAGAACGTATGATTTAGTGAAAAGCGTTTGAATGGTTTCGAAGAAGCGCAATTTCAAATCTCGCTATGTTCAAATTATTTAACATTTTTTTATATAAAATTAGTTCCTTTTTTTCATTAATGTTCCTTTATATCTTCTTTATTCTATAGGAAAGTATTTATGGTCATTCGTGTAGGAATCGACCTATATTATAATATAATACGTATGTACAATACATATAGCTCACATATGTAGTATGTGGAAACTTTATAATTAATTACAACGATTACTGTAATTTTACGATAGAAATAATAAATTCAATGTTTTTTCCCTGGATCCTACAAATTTTTCCTTTTGTAAGCACAATTTTCTAATTTGAATGGTCAAAGTGAACCGCAACGTAATTAATTTTCTTGAAAGCAATGCAAACCGTTGTTTTACTAAACTTAACGTTGAGTAATTTTAAGACTGAACCTCTTTGCAATGAATTGTGCAATGTTTATTTTTATAGCTGTTATTATTTTCACAAGTAACGTCTTAATATCTTTTTTGTAAAGCTAAATAGTTTTATTTTAGTTATAGTTTTGTAGAAACATACCTCTTTTTTTACACTTAATTATAAGTCCTGTTCCATTAAAATAATTGTTTAACTCAATATATAAGTCCCTCATATACCTATTAGATAGCTTTAGAGCTTAGCTTACATATTGTTAGGGCTTTGCGTAACTCCTCTATTATAAAGTTTATATGTAAGCACTAGGAACTTTATATCGCTTTAACAGTATGAATATCTAGAAATCTTGTAAAATGTAAATTTATCTATATATCTACATTTATAAACAATGTTATTTCACTCGTGTAACATTTCAATAATTTAAATTATATGTTACCACATTTCGCATAATAAATTACTTTAATTTTCATAACAGTAATATTAATAATCATTTTGTAAATGTGTGGTCTGAACGGTTTCCCCTTACATTTCGCCATCAAATAATTTCCAGTTCTGTGCTATGTGGACGCCAATTTATGCACGCACGTGCCGTGTACAAGGTAACAAAGCAGCAAATACATGAATAAAACAAACGAAACCACCTTGAATATTCTACACGAGCCCTGTATGAAACACGTATTATACATATACTTATATGTGTAGAGATATTGAAAACTTTATTTGAACAATGTTTTATATTTTCTTATTTGTAGATAGTATTATTTTAGTACATGTATATGAAGAAAAATGAAACAGTTCAAAATGTAATGTGATAATGAAAATTTGTAAAGTATGAATGAAGTGCAAAATTTATTAGCTCATGTATATTACATGTCAATAAATTATTTACTGTATAAAAACTAGCCATTGTATAAATATCTGAAATTAAGTGCATATTTTTTGTCGGATTTGAATGAATTTAAAGAAAGATTTCTTATAAAAAATCATATTGCGGCATTTAGGTTAAATTGGGAGCAGCAAATTGTTCCATAATTTGCACGTGCGACTAATCTAAAGCAAGTACATTTGTGGGATGCCAAAAACGAGGTTATGAGGATGACAGCTCACCCGATGGCATTAAAGGGTGCGATAAAATCATCAACGCTTTACTACATTCTACAAACGACAAAAAACTTAGTATTTTTACACAGAAATATATTTTATTTTACGTTATTCCGTTTCGTTTCCTTTTCCTTTTCATTCTTTTTTTAATAAGTATTAGAAAAAGAAATCATTTTCTAATCGCAACTAGCAGTAATACACCTGAACCTTATGGAATGATTTTATATTGAAAATGTAATCCGATAAACGATTTCTATATGACACTTGGCTTAGAGAATTTTCGCGGGAAACAAACAATAGCAGGGTCGGACGGTGTGTTGTTCTAGCGGTGTTTTTGTTTCTATGATTTATTCAATCTTTCCCAATTTTTATAATTTCAAAAATACGATGAATTTATCAAACCTATAAGCATTGAATATTTTTTATATTTGAATTGTTTTTATTTACTCGTTTCGGAAGCAAAGCGTTTCGTTAAGTTCCGCTACTCTATACGAATAAAGTTAATCACGGATGAGGGAGCGTAGACTCTAACCAATAGGATCTCTATTTCCACCATACGAATAATAAAAAAGATTTTTAAGTTAAACAGTTTTATTATACACAGTAAAATGTACTAAAAACTAAAAAAAAAAATGTATGAATTTCACATTTTCCCACATTCTAACTGTCGATTGTAGGTACGGGACGTGTCCTACGATTTTATTTTAGCAATTCATATGTTGTCTATACATATTGGTACCCATGACTGAATCCATTAAAATATTTTTTTTAGTTTTTAATCCATTTATCTGCAAAATTTTACTGTTTATACACTTTTTTACTTTTTTTTTAAATTTTAGTTTTATTTCTCTTTCCATTTAATTCGTTGAGTGCATCATTTCTTGCGCTTTAGTTTATTGCAGTCCAACTGCTCAGTACGCAATCCCTACAAAGATCTCACTTTACTAAGGGCCACGAAGGTTTGACCTTTCTCAAATAATTTCGCGCCTAAGTATACGACTGCGTGATTCACGGTGGTATTTAGCCACCCTAACGCCACATAGTCCTCGACAGGATACGAGATCTTGATCTTTGGGGTGGGGGATTCATATTGTGATTATACTACTTAACAAGCCCTTTAATTTGATACCCATATTGACGGGATTGAAATTATCCGAGATTTTGTAGCGGCGGCCATCCTGGATTTGGATTTTGTATAGTGCACTGTAATCTACTTAACAAGCCCTTTAATTTGATACCCGTATTGATGGAATTGAAAGAAACCAAGTTGTCCGCCATCTTGTAGAGTCGGTCATCTTAGATTCACTATAATATTAAATATATACAATTGTATTGTCACCAGAATCAAAGTCATGTACCAGATCAATCGGTTAACAGGAAGTGGGCGAAATTTCGATTACTAAATTTGACCCACGAAATAAACGGAGTGATCCAAATAAAACCGTTTAAAAAAGTGTGAACCTGTTGCTTCTTTTTTTTTTCGTTTATTAAAGAAATTTTAGGTAAAGTAGGTATTTAAGTCGTTCCCTTAGACATTATTAATGAGAACTTATAGGGAATGTATTTGAGAAATATCTTGTAAATTTGAAAAGATTCAACTATGTACTTTAAAAACACATTTCTCAATGTATCGAATCGAAGTTTCCTCTCATAAAGTTCTAAAGTGCTTATACTTGAAGACGTTTACCAAGTTGTGTTTTGAAAGTGCAAGAATACAATTTCTTAGAAAAAAAATTTTAACTATTTCAATACGTTGTTTTGCTTCATAAATAAAAAGATTAAAATGTTATGCTGTTGTAGGTGTATTAGCTTGTACACTTTTAACTTTAGTAAGTAATATTTAAAGAACAAGCAAATTACACGATGCTCAGTAGCGTATTCTATTGAGTACTCTAATATCGGTATTTTCTCAGCTATCTGTAGTACATTATAGCGCATCTAAATATTTACATATAAATTACGCTCACTATTTTATGCATCTTTACTACAAATATTTTGTAAATAATTCATTAAAAGTAAACGAATTATTAAAATAATATTTCCTATAAGTTTTGGCTTTACGCAGTAATCTGTAGATAGAAGGTTAGAAAAAGGGAACACATAAGTTAAAGTTAAAATACTTCGGTCTCCATATTTCGCCCAATTTATCACATTGTGTGTCAAGTGGTGTAATATTTAACAGGGCATTTTGTCTTGTTTCCAGAGCGATTAAATGAAAATGATTCATTTCTCAAGTGGGAATTAAATTTAACACATTCTATCATTCAAAAAATATTTGTTTATTTATTTTATCGGCTTCACGCTGCATCTCGTCCCTATCAAAGGCGGAGTGAACTTGGAAACCTGATGTTAAGACACTTCGTTCCGTTTTCCACTTCCCACCGGTTGAAAGAATGAAAGTATTAAATATTTCATTTCTCAAATGAGGATTGAACTCTCGAACTGTCGGCATTACAGTCGTACGGTAGTAACCCTGCGCCACTACAGATTAAATTGTCATTGTATTCTGTAAATAAAAAAGAATGAAATGAAACTTCTAAAATAATACGTAACATGTTAGTTTTTGAAGTAAGCACTAGAAATGAAACAATTGGTACAATTTGTTGAAAGCATTCTTATTTTATATTTTTGCTTCATTTTCTTGTCTTCAACACTTTTCTTATATAAAGAGACAATTTCCTCCCTATACAATTTCGAAGAAACAAACAATAAAGCTTTTCTATGAATTGTAAAGTTATTGTAATAAGAACTCTTGTTATAATATAAAATAATTTCTACTCCTATAAATACTAACTATATAGACACGCTTCTCTGTTTTGCGTTTTAATTCAGTTCATCAACACACAATGGCTCAAGACTCTGGCAAAAAATGAGAAACAGAAGAGTGTCAATAGGGAACGGAGTATCTTAACTCTTGGTTTCTAGTTTCCCTCTGCTTACCCTGCTATGTGCGGGATACAACGTGAAGATAAGGTAAACCTAATTGTTTAGCTTTTTATTCACTTAGAAGAATTACAAAATACTTCAATATCATTTACAATCAAAACTATGCAATAATAGTGGTCGGCCGTCTCCTAAGTTCGTAGCACGTCTACGCCACTACCAAAGATCCTTTTTATATTGTAAGGCACGTACTCAATCTCGGTATTGCTGGCCCCAGCCTTGCTTATTGCATGCACTTTCATTACAATACCAAACCATACATATTCGAACATATTTTCTGTTATTAGATTATTTTTGATACTTAGTATAAATATACGTAGAAGTCTTTTATTATAGATATTAAAAAATGCTACATTAAATAGTCTCTCAAGTAGTAAATTAACAAATATTCTAGTAGAGTATATTTCTTTATCTGAAATAACATATCAGTAGTATTATAATACTACGTATTTGCATTAAAAGCGACTGACTGCATTTTGATGGGCGTTGAAAAAGGTTTATGAGATGTATTTCATGTTATGCCGTAGGAAAGGTTGAATTTGTATAATTTATTTTTATTACAAATAATGAAAAAAATAAATTTAAGCGCACACGAGTTATTAGCATTCAGACTGGAAAATGTTGACATTCTTATTATTAATTAAGTTAAAAGAGGCCTGTGATGGTGTAGCGGTACAATCGATACTGTAACCGACAGGTTGTGGGTTCGATCCCCATTCGAGGAAATAAAATATTTAATATTTTCAATTAAAATATTTAATGTTTTCTTTTCATTGAATTCTGCCTCTCAACACGCAATGCCTCAAATTAGGCGGAAGGTGGGAAACCTAAGTGGAACGGAGTGTCTTAACACTAGTTTCCCAAGTTCCGTCTGCCTATCTTAGCCGCCCTATTCGGAATCCATCCAGCTATATGCGGAATACAGCATGAAGCTCATAATAGTAACAATTCAATTGAAATACAATTATTGATTTGTAATAATATTTATTTGTAATATATATGTAAAATTTCATATCCCGAATGTTTTTCCTTTATTTGCGCTACAAATTCTTGCTCTTGTGCGCGGAAAGTGTCTATAAGCGCCCAAGCGGACCAAAGAGTCTTAATATAAGGTTCCCTCTGCCTACCTACCCTGACTTGTGCGTGGTATTACGCACAAGTCAGGGTAGGTAGTGTATAATTTATTACGATGCCTATCACTAAAACCTTGCTACAGCGCCAAACCTTGAAAATACTAGCTCGTATATAATATTGTGCAAAATATTTCTTTTTTCAGTTTTATGTCGTACTGCACATAAATATACTATAAACTAATATACGGAACTTTATGTTAGGATACTATGCTCTCTACTTTCCGCTCTCTAATTTTAGAGACATTTCCTGTTGAGTGGCAAAGAATTGGGGTTGATTTAAATGTACACTTTCCTTATAAATAAAGAAACAAAGACAATGCGTGTCGAATGGAATTCAATATGGATTTCTGTCTTTGGTCGGATTGATCTTTACTTAATAATTTTAATGATCGCAAAAATAAGTCCTAATGTAAGAGACATGAGATCTTTTTATAGGAAAAGCGATATTGCAGCATTTGCAGCAGGTGCGATCCAAGTAGATCGCACCTGCCCAGGTGTGTGCATCTTTGACAACTTGATAAATAGTCGTATCGAAGATTTGTAGCCATCGGACTTTATTACTTATTAGTTATTGAAAAAATACGCGGATTTTCTTTCTGTAATGAGATTTTCGTTTTCATAATATATTTCTTAGCTTAATATGTATCGTTTTTGAATATGTTTTTTTGTTCGGTAATGGTTTTATTGATCTTACTTAAGTGGTATTTGTTCATCAAATATTTTGTAGCAACGCCTTAAGAATTTTGTGGAAAGCGGGGAATGGTAGTGTCCTTATAGGAACGAAGTATTTTAGTACTAGGTTCACTCTGTCTTCTCTGCTATAATGAAGCTAAAGAGTAAAGAAAGCCAAAAATAAATACAACTTTAATTTCATAATTACCTAAACTTTAAATATCAATTTAGCGTATACAATTTTTAAAAGCCAAAAAAAGTGCGAAATGCGCTAGACTAGACAGCCGTGAAATAGCGAGTGAGTATAGAATGGAGAGCTTTTGGTTATGATTGGAAAATTGATTGCAATGATTGGTACTAGCTGCCAGAGCAGACTGCACGCCGCCGTCGCTCGAATTATTGCACCAAATTGAGGTTTTAAAAACGTTTGTGACTAAAAAGTCGTTTAGAATTTAAACGACTTTTATGGAAAAAAGTGTTTATTTTTCTTTAGTGTGGATTAGCACTTCAAAAATGTTTTAAAAATATTTCATAAATAGCTCTGTACTTTTTACCATGGGTAGCGAAAATCCATAAAAGTTTTCAAACCAAGATGCTAATGACATAAATAAGTACTCACAAATGTATAAGAATTTCGAGGTAACTTGATGAGAACGTATGGATTAGTGGTCAGAGCGCTTGAACGAATTCCAGTAAATAACAGATAATAGCGCTAGTAGCGTAAAAGATATAGAATAAATTTACTTGAAACTATAGAAATATATCTTATATATTAGAAAACCATATAGGCTACTATTTATTCAATAATTTTGTGTAATTGGACTTTCACACAATAATAGTTTTTTTGCAGGCAAAGGCGCTAGCGTGTTACTATTATTTAGTAAAGTAGAAAAAACGTACAAATTAATTAAGAAAACTTGTTTGACCTTACCTTAAGCATAAAGCCATAAAAAATGATCAATACTAAATTTAAAATAATAACACTTTAAAAATAGTAAAAATATTTAATAAATAGCATTCTCTCTTGCCAAACGATAATTCTAACGAATTGTCCTTGGGTAGCGGAAATTTGTAAAAATTTCCCCACAGAGATGCTAACAATATAAATAAGTTGTAACAAGCGTATGAAAATTTCGACGGAGTTTGGTGAGAACGAACGACTTAGTGGTCAGAGCGTTTGGGCGGATTCCAAAAGGCGCGGGTTCAAATCCTGCTTCGTTCAAATTTTTATACGTTTTTAAATTTAGTATTTTTCTTTCCTAACACTTTAAAATTAGTAAAAAAAAATTGATCCGTTTTATACTAAAAGCAGGGTATATCGTGCTAGGCACTTCGACTCACCATAGCAAAAAATAATCATACTTCTTTTTCCCGAATGGGTATCCACACCATAAACAAATATCAAGGTTGCAGTATGATGCTGTCATGACGCCACTAAGACCTTATACGATGAAGCCACATATAATTTATTAACATTATATATAATTTTTTATTAATCTTATTAATGTTTAATAAATTCATGAAGCTTAAGAGAAGGCACATATTATATTAGAAAGCTTGACTTTCTAATACTTACCTCTAGAGTCAACATAAATCAAAGACAATTACATAACTTACGTTAAAAGCAGTGTATTCATTTATATCTTTTTTATAAATTGTTTGTATGCACTAATCTCAGAAACTACTGGTTTCCAAAGTCAACTCGGGCTCTTTTAATATCAAATGTGTCATTCATAATTTACACGCGTAAAGTAGTACTTCATACAATATATCATAAACATTTATATTTATGGTATATGAAACAAAAGTGGCAAAATGAGATTAGAAAACATAAATAATTTGTTATAATATCCTTTGAAGAAAGATCTAAAGTTGAAATCTTATAACTTTATGAGTGCTTTCTGAGGGTTATTCTGTATGCTTTATAAAATTCATGTTTTCTTTTAACCCTAAACGCGCTTGGAGATACGCAGGGTTGTCGTTACCAAAAAAAAATATATAAGCAATGATTTTAATGACATGGTAAAACGATATTATTTATATGTATATATAACATGTGACGGTACATCTTCTGAATTTCTTCTAAAGCACACATATCTAGATGTCTAGTACCACTCTTTCGAGTCAATCAACAAAGAAAATTATAAAAAACAACCTACGTTAAAAGTATTCTTATATATGTACCTTCTCTTGTAATTTATGAAATAAAAGAAATTTGTAAAAGTTTACAGCTATGTAAATGTTTTGTGTGAAATAAATCAATTCATGTCTTTTGATCTTCATAAACACTTAGATAAATCTATTTAAAAAAATACAAGCTGAATGTATAAATACATTCTTATAAAATTTAATTTCAATATTTCAAAGTCTAAATAGACGATAATATAATTAAAAAGTACAATATATTATGTCATTCAATTAATGGTAAAAAAGGTATTCAATAATGATAGAATCTATTATAACTTGATTACCATAAAGTTTATTTAGCTTCATGCTGTATCCCGGACACGGCAGGGTAGAAAGAGGGAAATCTGGGAACCTTGTATTAAGACACTCCGTTCCATTCCCCACTTTCTGGCAAATTCGAGGCATTGCATGTTAAAAACAGTTGATTAAGTTAAATAAAAAAAAAACTTAAAATGTTAACCCTGGCGAATTCATTGATACGTAAAAATAATTTAACGGACGATATTACAGAGAGCATTGGTACGCGTAACGCGTGTGGAATATAAAGCTTTTCAACAAAACAAACGTCCTAACCTGGAAACCTTCTTATAAAATATTCATAGATAATTCAGAGTTACATTTTATGGGTAGCTTTACTTTATACATTTTTTTCTTTTATTTTATAGTTACTTATAGGTTCAAATTCTGTTCGCAGAAATGAATTATTTCCGTTTCTTTCCTTTATAACATGACGAAGCGCTTTGTCGTGGTCCGTCTTTTAACATCAAAGTCTCTAAAATTGGATAGAAAATGGAAAACAAAATGTATAGAAACACTGTCCTTTGCCTGCACTAAATGTGGATATAGCAAAACAAAAAAAATCAGCCTTGTATTTTACAGTAGCTACATATAGTATGTGGAAACCAAGAAATTACTGATCATATCTATATACTAAAATAATACTTAAATTACTCTCTATCAATATCACATCGTGGCACTTTGCGACATGGCTGTTTGTAAAGAAAAATAAATTGAAAATATTAAATATTTCATTTACGCCTGTGCCCCTGCGCCATGACAGGCCTAAAGTTTTGGATTGAAGTCTGGGTAATAAATTAATTTAATTTCGCCGAATAAAGATAGAAGACACTAACCGTTGAGTTTTGCAATTCAATGAAAAAAGCAAAAAAAAAATGCTAGACATTGAATGTATATAATACTCCAATTTTTAAGCATACCGACGATTTTCTTTAAAAAAAAACCTCTGAGTCATCGTTTTCATTGAGTTATACCCAATTTTTGTAGACAATCTTCATTTATTTCTACAATTCAATCTTGCAACATAAATTTTCATTTCCTACGGGAGTTCTTCGATTATTTATTTTCATTCGTTTAAAGTCTAAAGGAAGTAAATATATTCCTAAAATATACTCAAAAAACGGCTTAGCCATTTGTTTTTTTAGGGGAGAAAGAAGGAACTTGGGAACCTAGTATTAAGACACGCCGTTTCCATTAACTAACTTCCGTTCCTGACTTTCGTCGACTTTGAGGCCTTGCTTCTAGAGTGGCGAATCTAAACGTAGTGTTTTACCCTGTTACCAGGGCAAAGAAGTAAAAATATTATATATTTCGTTTCCTCTGGTGGCGAATCTTCAATATATAACTCTGCAGAGTAAAAGAAATATTTTTTACTGTAGAAAACAGTAAAACAAAGTAATGACTTTAGCTTATAAATTACTGTGTCCAAATTTACAATAGTTACTTTTATGACAACACTTAATTTATTTTGAAACATTATCACATATTTGTAAAAATTTGAGCACCCTTAAGTTCCCTTGAACGCTAATGGAAACGGAAGTTGATTTGCGGCTGACGTGTGAGTTTTGTGCGACAAATCTGCCGAGACTATCACTTAGCTGTCAGATTTCGACGTTGGAAACTCAACGTCGCTGGCAGAAATAGACGGGATACTTCAAAGCGAATTGGCGGGTAAGCAATATTGTTTAGCACTTGGGCATATAGCTAGTCTATACGTGTATAAGATTGCGTAATCTCATTAATTAAACACCTTGCAAAATTTATATAGAAAATAATAATTTTAAAAAGTTATAATGCGATACGATTCCAAATAAATACTCGGTTATGCTAAAAGTTTTTAACTTGCTTGTTAATACCGAGCGATATTATTCATTAAGTTACCTGCTCCATTAAAGATCAATACGCCGGGTCAAATGCTGAATACTATACTAGGTCCAACTTAGTTGCAGTTCATTGAGGAACATTAATAAGGCACATTTTTTATTTAATATATGAGTACGTTTTTGAACCGTCATCGCTTTTAGCGCTTTCATATTATTTTATAATGAATATATTGAAGCTTTATTACATAGATAGGCTTAATCAAACGATTATGTGTTCAAACCTATTAAGACTTACTTAACTAAACTAACTTTGTTTTTATGAATTGTAAATAACAAACGTGGGGAGGGAACCAAGTCATCTGAAAAGTGGGGAGAGTGGTTTTATATCATCAATATATCATCACTATGGATTCGTGGTTTGTACTTGTTGTTACTCCTTAAACTAGAGATGTAGGATTTTGTTTATAAACCCTTATAAATGTTATAAAATTTCGTCGTATAAAGTAAGTAATTTAGAAATACTTTATTATGCGCAGTTTATGACTTGAGTAAGTCATTTCTTCAAATGTTAATATCATCATAATATAATATTAAAATAATTTTATGGAACTCACTCTGTCCCTGGTGCACAAAAAATATTTGTTTGTATGAAAAACAAGGAATGAGAGAAGCTACAATTCAAACAATACACAGTATAAATTATGTATAGTAGATAGATAGAAATCTATATGTATTTTTATGATAATTTCTAACATAATTTACTTTATTTATATCATTTTGTGAAATCGAGTATAAAAATAATTTGTCTGTCGTATTTGATTAAGATTTATTGTAATAATGAAGTAAATCATAAAAATATGGTCTGTTTTCGAGTACTAGCTTCAGCCTAAATAACCTTTTTGGCTATTATAGTGGAGTGGGGTGTCTAAATATGAATGTAACTGCTGAGGAACTATTTTCTCTCAGTGAAATGTATATATAATAATTATTTT